>JAUUDW010159581.1:0-14881 GCA_032361385.1 Panulirus guttatus | reverse complement strand
AGCCCATAACGAAAGAGAAATATCATTCCCTACACAAACACACACACACACACACACACACACACACACTAAAACAAACAGATAAACGCTAATAAACATTTTTTTTAGTTTGTACGTTTGCATATGTATGTGTGTATGTATCTTCATGTATTGACCTCTAGAACATGTTTACTTTTTTATTTTCTTATCTCGACTTGGCTATTACCCTTAACTGTGCTCTCATAGCCTAACAAATTCATTTACACATCCTCTGTCGAGTCACGTATGCCTAAGCGAAACCAGTACTCCTTACTTCTTTCACTTTGTAAACTAAGTTCGCTTGCAGGAAAAGATTCGGCAAAAGATCTTTTACTTTGTTCACTTAGTTCATCTGCAGTAAAAGACTCGGTAAAAGTTTAATTAACTACGCCAACGGTATCTGTCTCCGTCTATCTCTATCGTAGCTTGCCTTTTCTTGTATCTTCTTCACCCGGACTACTGTACATTGGCCATATCATCACCTGCTGTGCACTCTGCATGGCCATGCTATCTTAAATGAGTATTACCCATACCCTCAACACCTTCCTCCCACACACTTCTATCCAAGTCTTACCGTGATTCAGCTTATAAAACGGCATCATATACATACAGCAATAGTGGTGACTGTCATCTTATTCCTCTGTGGTCTAGCAGCACATCGTCATCAAACTTACCTCCGTCTCATCTTCCGTTTACCCCAACTATGAAAAGCATTGAACAACCATGGTGACATTACACACAGCCTTCCCGTAATCCCACGACTGTTTCGGTCCATTCGCTCGTTATTTCATTATTCAGTCTTACACAAGCACTAATCCCATGATAAAAGCTCTTAACGGTATTCAGATGTCTCCCATGTACAACAAACAGTCGGAACCTCCCAGTGGGCTTTATGATGAATATTACAAAATACCTGATTAATGTTGCATGCTCAATTTTTTTCTTTGGAAAACTTCTCCTGCCTTGCGTTAGTTCAATAATCTAGTTTCCACACCTTCACTTACAAGAAATCTACAGCTTTTATAACGGGCTGTCACTAACCTACTATACACCTTGTTTACTATGCTAAGAAATTTAATTCCCTGTATTTTTTATAATCATTTTCATCCCATTTACCTTTAAACAGTACAGAAATTCCTGCCTTCGTCTAATCATCAGGCACGTAAACACTTCTCTTTGCTACCATACACATTTTCCACATCACCCGAACCGCAGATTCACTTCCATTCTTTACCATCTCACTCACTATTACCTACCCCAACTTCTCCGTCTCTTAGATACTTTACTGCTTTTCTCACCTCCTTTGTAACGCTTTCCCTTCCCACGTCATCATCCCCAGTTTTCTTTTTTCTTTAATCACTCTTTGCAGAATTAAACCCAAATATCTATTTCATGTTACAACCAAGAGACCATTATTACCCAGGCAATTGGTCCATTTCTC
Organism: Panulirus guttatus; assembly: GCA_032361385.1. Taxonomy (NCBI): domain Eukaryota; kingdom Metazoa; phylum Arthropoda; class Malacostraca; order Decapoda; family Palinuridae; genus Panulirus; species Panulirus guttatus. The sequence continues at coordinate 13,422 of JAUUDW010159581.1, read as the reverse complement.
TCAGAAAACAGCGACCGAGTTCAAGACAATGAAGCTATGGCAAAGAACATAAACTATCTTTTTCATTCGTATCTGCTATTGAAGACAACATGTATTCCAAGTCCAGTCCCAGTGCTAACGGAGGAGAACATTTTGCAGCAAATGATATGCACAAATCAAGATTTTTGTCAGCAATAGTAGTGAAAATAATCAAAACAGCAGGTCTTTGTACATTTCATCTGATATCAGATCGTTAATTCCTTAACCTCTCTTGTCCATGATATACTTGCTACAGGGAAGATTCCGCAGGATTGGAAGCTTGCCTCTGTAACGCCAATGTTAAAGAAAGATAAGATACTACCCAGATATCATTGCCTGATTGGCCTGATGTCCATAGTTTACTGACTCATGGAAACCATCAATGAAGACAGTATTATAAATCATTTCGAGGATCACCAACTTAATTAACGATTTTCAGCATGGTTTCCAAGGATACTGTGCGTCCGACAAATCTGTTTGATTTCTTTTAGGGTATAATCAGTATAAACGAAAATCCAAGATGCAACATGAAGCCTTTTAAGCTATATAGGGGAAATGAGGCGAACGACCACCTGAAGCCAATATGGCAGTACGACAGAGCAGTAAAAAGCGAACAAAATTCTTGGCTTCATAAGTGGGGGATTCGAATTTCAGTCAAGATATCAATCATCTCTCTCTACAGTTCACTGGTACGTTCCCGCCTTGAATGCGGATTTCAGTGTTGGTGGCTCTACTTGAAAAGAAAAACGGAGATAGCACAGCGGCGAGCCACCTAGATGAATCCCCGCCTGAGAAACAATTCCAGTAAAAACCGTGTGGATGATCTAAACCTATATAGCTTCGAGTAGACAAAGAGTTTATCTGATAATGGTACTAAGAATTAACGATGGCCTTGGAAATCTTGATCTAAGCAGCTGTCTAAGGCTGGATCACTCAGATTTCTCTCACAGTAATGGATACAACTCGTGGGCAAACGTTTTACCTCGAATGAGGCGAAGTTCTTCGTCTTTAACTGGATTGTTAACATATGCAGTGATTTACTAATAGGACTAATTGGTAGCAATAGCATTGGATACGTTTAGAAACGAACTTGACACATACTCCTCTTCAAGTCCACGATTGACATTATTTGCTCCTCCAAAGATGTAAAGTCTGCAGGTATCTTTCTTCGTCATCTATTTGTTCTTTTGCTATCTCATCACTGTGTTCTACGTTGCTGATCTCTTCTGTTATCACAAACAGCCTGGAAAGTGCCCAGGGGGTCTGTTGGCATTTGTTTTCCAGAACTTTCTCTTGTATCTCTTTGCATGCCCTTAAAACTTCAGAAGCATTTCTTTTTTCCTTCTGTTGCATACAAAAAAAAAAGCAAATCACAAGTCTTAAAGATCAATATGTAGTGCCAATTTCAAGGAGATTAAAACCTGATTAAAACTTGACTTACAACTCCGAGAGTCTTGAGTGAAATGGTGCTCGGCAGGTCCATGAAGGGGGACACGTCGGTGTTCGGCAAGTACGATATCCTCTACGGTGTGGCGTTGGCCGAGAGCTTCCACATGCTCAGCTCCGCCGAGGTGCACAGCGGCATGTCCGTGGAGCGTCGCAACACCCTCCTCAGGGCCTTCGTCACCAACAACTTCGACCAATATGTGAGTGTCTCCTTCACCTGGTGGTCATGGCTGTGTACTGAGGTGCCTGTAGCGGGGACCGGTGGGGGTATGGGCGAGGTTAGATAGTCTCCTTCCTTGGTGTTTTTCATTCTGTTAGCTGTAGATTGGGTTGCCTCTGGAGGATTGGTGGTTGAGTAGCGAGTTACGGTGAGTGAGTCCAACCATTTTTCTTTGGGTAGTAGTCTGATTAATTCTTGCTGCAGTTATATGATGTCACAGTGCCTGTCTGGCTCTATATTCACTTTGCCAATACCTTATACCTGTGCAAAAAGCTTCTTGAACAATCAAGTGATCGGATAATCTGTATGTTACACTGCGATACAGTACAATACTAATCTACTTACAGTACACTTGCCTGAAAATCACATTTATTTTTCCAAGTCTTGTAATATCTGATTATCTTTCTAGTATTGTAAAAGCGCAGTTCCTTCCAATATCTTTTTCTAACTCTCTCAATATTATTCGTTTCCTACTATGAAGTGCCGAAACATTACCACTTAACCCTACAATACTATAAATATGTTAGGCACAAACATATCCTCCAGTCTGTCCCATATACTGAACAACACAAAATCAGCTTTCAAAAAGATATGGGTGTTGCATAGGTACCGCGATTTATTTTATCAGAAACAATGTCACATCTCCACGGGTATCCTTCCAGCCAGTGGGAAACATAGCTCGCAGACCTCTCTTTTCGACAGAATTGAATCAAATGTCTTAGGCCTTACAAACTGTCCAATCATCTTCCTTCAACCTTCTCTTTCCGTCCCCTGTGCTGTTACTTTGCTCTCTTTTTCTGCAGGTATTATGTCGGCTCACCGCTCTTGTGTGTTGTATGTGAGTTCCAGTTCCTAATAGATGGACCCGCGGCATGCTACCGGCTGCCTTCTATTGTTTTTATGGAGACACTGCGCGAGGATTGGCCGTTATAATATTTACTTTTTTCCTCGAAGACCGAAGCTTAGAAATCATCTTAGCTCTTCTGTCTAGCCCTCTTCCTATAGTCTTCCCATCTTCAAGAGGCGAGTCTACAAAAACCTGAATCAAAGACGATAACTACTGCCTCTGAACAATTGTGGCTAAATAGATAAGGACCACTTTTTCCTGACCATTTTTCAGGGTATGGAGGGAGAGAGAATTAATCCAACAGAGAGCAAACAGAAAGATCTTAAAGTGATGAAGATGTATGCGGGGATGTTGTGAGGTTGTAGTCTTAAGTGCTGGTACATCTCCAAGGAGACAATGCATACTCCCTGACGCTTGAAGTCAGTGTGTGTACTAAGTTCCCGGGAAAATCTTCCTCATATTGCGGCTACCTGTTCCTTCGTATTTGACTGTTGAGCAGGTGATTTAGCACTGTCGTCATTTTCATTTTTTTCTGTTATGTTGGCGGTATGTACGCTCGATTTACTGCCTTAACCTCTCGGGTACGACAATTCAACTTTTCAGCACAATATACGACCACTGTGTATGACGGTTTATTAACGATCGTGAGATATCATAAGTCGGAATGGCTGGAGACGAAGATCTGAATATACACTCACCTGCCCGTCGACCGGAGGGACGCGACCTTGTTACGAGTAAATGGCGAGGGGGTGATATTGGTTGCTGGGCTTTCCAGTTGCCTGGACTAAATTTAAACATGTCTTCTACCAGGGTCATTAAGGCAGTCAGCGTCAGGGTATAACCACCACCCTTCAAGATCTTTAACACCTTCTTCAGGTGTTGAACACATACGCTCTCACTATACAATACATGTTTCCTTTGTTGAAGGGCTTCAAGGGGCGCGGAGAACCAGAGAGATTTTGGACCAGTGAAGAAGAGCAGAAGAGTATTTGATCCTCAGGCTTAAGCCAGGTATTGAAGATTTGCTCACAGGACGAAAGTTATTCGCGCCAGATCCAGGTAGCTGGAGATACAAGTATGAATTTCTTCCTCAGTTGCTGAGAGGGATGGACGAGTTTCAAGAGTTGAGGGATTTAGTAAGGATTTGTGAGAGACACCTTGGGAGCGCGGTGACTTAGAGAAGGCTTAGAAAAATTGTACAAAAATAAGTAAGTAATATATCCTGTGGTTCACTGGAGGTAATCTATGGTAACAGTCCTAGAAGTACATCAATGTTATAAATATACTGAGTGGAAATCAAGCCAGTTAATCTTTTCGCATTTTTCACAAACAATCCGAACTTCGTAATCCTACAAGACAGATAACAAAGTCTGAACTTGCTGATTGTGGCTATTATACGAAATTAAAGAAGATATGAAATAGATATTCTTGATTGATATACAAACTGACGAGTATATGAGCAAAACTGGCTCCTTTTTTGAAGGAGTATGGAGACATGTTCAGCGATTAAACTCTTACTGGGTAAGCACTAGCGAGTCTTACAGTGGAGGAAAGTGTGCATGGATGTCTCACTTACCATTCTTCTGCGAAACACCTCGAGACTAGGTAGGTTGAACTGTTTCGAATTTGCTGCGTCTTTCTGAATCTTGGTCTGAAAGGGAGAAAAAAAAAACAGCGCCAGGGATTGAGCCTTGGCTCAACCGCCTGAAATCTTGAGAGGTGACAGAGAGACGCTTATGGTACTGCGTTAAGCATAATGCACATTTCATGCTCCCCGTATCTTCTAGTGTTCAGACTCACTGTCTTTTTCAATTTTTTTGAGCATGAACTTCTGGTTTGCTTATACAATGTCGCTTGTGTTGTTGTTGGCTTTAGTCTTTTCTACTGATGTATGATCGTTAATGACTGTATTTCTTCGCCTGTGCTTATGTTTTTAGATCAAATTAGTGTTTATTTATGATTTTGTCAGTTCAACTCTGTGTCACTTCACTGTCTTCCCATCTTTTTTATAAATGGCTACTAGTTTATTCGTTTGCTGATATGCTTCCCCTAACCGAAATAAACGCTTATATTTTTACTTTGTTTCTGCACGTCTGATTGTTGACATGAGTGAAATGCATTGTTATTACGTTCGCTGTTGTTCCTCCTCACCGCCATTGTTAATGTTGATTATCTTGGTACATTTTGTTTCCTTAGGCATACGTGTTGATTCTAGCGCTTTTACATAAGTAACCTGCTTATTGAAGCATTATCTTTATCATCATCAGTTGTGCGTGTGTGTGTGTGTGTGTGTGTGTGTGTGAGTTTATTGTGTGTTTATTTCTCTACACATGATTCTCAGCGCATCCTGCATCTTGCTATTTGTGTAAGAAAAGATCCCTGTGCGAGGTCTGGCGAAAAGAATGTGAATGCCAGGAAAAACTGATAAGAAAATTAATTTCAGCTTTGAAGAGGAGGGGAAAAAGTAGAAGGGGAGGGGAAAAAGTTGGAGGGGAAAGGGGAAAAGTTGAAGAAAAGGGGAAAAAGTTGGAGGGGAGGGAGAAAAGTTGAAGGGAGGGGGAGGGAATGTTGAAGGGGAGGCGGCAAGTCGGGGAATAAGCTTAGGTCACTTTAGCAGTTGATTCTTTGAGCAGTTGTCCTGGGGACAAGTGTGAGAGGCTTCGAGCACAGCTGACGTTTCTAAACCGCAACTACCAACTTAATCGTGTGGGTCTTAAATTCCGCTGCCATAACTCACAGATCTTAAAAAAGAGCGAGACTCGAGCAGTCAGGGACCATATAAATAAAGCGTATTAATTCAATCTGATATGCTCAGGAAACATGATTCGCTCGTGTGATCAATGAGTTCACACACAAATAGTTAACGGAACATCGGTTTCCATACTGGCAACCATAGCGAAAAAAATGCAGACTGTTGTTTTGTGGCTGTCTGATTCGTTTACCATTCTCAACTATCCAGCTATACAATGCATTAAAATACATTTGACGATACATCCACATAGGGTTCACTTCATATGAAACCTTTCAGTGAAACAGGGTCTCGCAGCGTTTCATCCCACTGAATCTTTTCGATAAATTCTGATGACTCTGTCGCATTTGTGAACGTACCCCCATGAAATTCCTTAGCAAGTGAACCTAATTCAACTTAGGAAGAAATATACTATAGATTAACATCTTTTCCTTCTGCCAAGGCAGAAGTTTTGAGGAACACAGGCAGGGTTCAGGGAACGATAAACCACCAGCAGCTAACGTAACCAGATATCTAAAGAAGTGAAAACAACAAGAGAGCAAAACTAGGAAGGAAAACGAAAAAAAAAGAAAGCTGGGAATAGAATTAAGACAAGAATTCGATGATTACAGGAAAAAAGAGGGCGACGTGCAAGTAAACACCGCGTCTAGAACTCCCTTGAGGTCAATAAAATACCCGGAAGAACCCGAAGAAAGTTAATAGGGTGAAGTAAGTAACGAGGGTACAGGTATATAGCCTCCTTCATTGGCCAGTATTTGCATATTCAGTAGCAGTATCTTCAGTGGGAGCGAGGATGGCAAACTAGATATACACAGTGTTGACTACCCAGCTCCTCCTGTCCCTAACGGAGGAATGCTGTCTGTTCAGGTTCATTTCAATGTTCATGTCTTAGGTTTTATTTTCCCTTTTTGTTACTTATCAATATATGTGTTCATTAAGACATGAAATATATGTGATTTATGCGTGTGTATTCATCTAACTGTATATATATATAATTGAATGTATGAGTCTGTTAAACTATGTCTCTGAGAAATATAAAACGCCTGAACTTACAAAAGTGCTTCTTACTTTCGCATTTTGCCCATTAAGTTAAATCGTCGAGTGTGGGTGAGTGTGTGTGTGTGTGTTGATGGCTAGGCAAGCAGGTCGATGGGATGACTGTGTGAGCGTGTGTGGGTTGGTGTGTGTGTGCATATATATATATACAGTAATCCCTCGATTTAACGGACCCCGATAATAACTGATTACAAATTTTAACGAACAGGGTAAATGATAATATATCAATTATTAATAATTAAAAGAATAAAACAAAACTGAAAAATCTCAGACGCTGCACCATGCGCATTTCACATCGTACTTGTATTTGCTAGTGTGGGGTATACTCGCTTTGTTTCGATCTCAGTCTGCCTCAAGCTATTGTGCGGTCAGGTTGTATACAGAAAACTGAGACAATATCTCTTAAATAATTTTGCAATTCTTACAATTCAAAATGGCATCAAGTGATAGAGGAGCTAAAAGAAAGTGTGTGAACTGTATATTATATTGCTGTATATTGTATAAAAAATACATTCGATTTAACGGACTCTTATGTACTAATGGACACCCCTTCCTTATTTGTCCGTTAAATCGAGGAATACTGTATATATATACATATGTGTGTGTGTGTGTGTGTGTGTGTGTGTGTGTGTGTGTGTTTGTGTTTGTGTGTGTATATATACGTTCTCTAAACTGTGAACCTGTTACTCATGTCCAGGAGTCGAATAAGGGCTCATGAGATTCGTGGGTTGGTAAGCTACCCTCTTTACCATATGTGTATGTAGTAGGTTGGAGGGCGTATGAGTTAGCCGATGTGTGTGAGTGCGCTCAGAATGTGTGTGTGCGAATGGGTGAGAGGTTGAAAGAATTGGATAGTACAAAAGTGTGGTTGTCAGGCTCATATACATCATCATTTGTATTAAGTCTCACGTTATAGATCTCATCGGTTGAAAGAATAGATTTCGGCGATCGTGATAGTTCTGCTCACATTGACGACCAATAATAACATGGGAAGAGTGAAAGAGACCTGATATGATAACCTCCAAGAACGCTGAGTAAAGTTTCATCTTCTGCTGTGCGTGGAACGTCTAGTTTCCCTGTATTCCCACGTTTCCACCTCTTCCCTTCCGTTATTCCTGGGCTCATTCGTGTGAAACTGGTAGGCACATAGCCACAGAATGAAGCCCTTCGGCACGCGTGATGTCTCAATACGTGTGTGGTCGATGTAAGCGCCTGCTTGAAGCTGCCTCTGCTTGTCGAGTCAAAGGGTTCGGCACGGCTTCACTCAGGTGTTTGGTTCCCGACTGAACCTTCTGCCAGTGTGTCCATAAATCTTTTCCACTTTTTCCATCTTGACCTACAGTCGAGTTTCATGGATCCATAGGTGAGAAATTCTCAATCTTAAGATGAAATTTGGATGGGATTTTGTTGTTCACCTTACTTGCAAGACAAGGCATGAAAGACAACAGAATTAGATGTTATGACCTGTATTGGTTATTTGCTTCTATTGGAAATTTTCCCCACCAGTATCCATTCCCTAATTTGCGTCACATGAAGACGAATAAAGCCAGCAAGATTAATTGCTGTTCGAAGCAGAAATGAACGTTTCTACGAGTTACATGAGTTGGGCAGAAACGTAATAAGAGGCTGCTTAAGAATTCTAGGCCATGAATTAATTAAGGAAACGAACAGGGAGAACCGGGCGTACTGAGTCCTCGAGCTTCAATGATTTACGGTTTTCTGTGTGAAGAAAAGAACAGTTATGACAAACATGTCATTAAACCCTCTGAAAACTAGACTTCTCACGAAAAAGAAACAACTCATGGCTTAGTTCGAAGCAAAATATAGATATAGGAATTATTTGCTCTTCCTCGACACACGACGAGGAGACCTTGGTGGGTCGCTGTAGCGAGCAGATCCACTCACGTGGCGAGGTTCTGAAGGGACACAAATGACATTGCATATGCATTTGTCGTACCTGAACTGATATGGTCGATTCATTGCCCCGCACGAGTCTATAGCCGGATTACCATAGGTAACTCAGTATTAACGAAATGTATAGAAAACATACACAAAATATATACCACGTGGCTACAGCGTGAATTAAGTGAAATAGAGAACAAAAGCCAGTGAGTGGAAGAATGGTCGTGAGAGTCTGAAGTATAAGCAGGCCAGTTGGTAATTTGATTCAGATCATTCTGTAAAGACTTTTTCCCATCTCGCCACACACACACACACACACACACACACACATTGTGTGAGTTGAGTTCAGTTATGTAGTATATGCTGTTATCTCTTAAACAAGATGAGGATGAGAGAATGTCATGGACTCGCAGAAGAGATTTATATAATCCAAAATGTTATATAGAGTTTTTAAAGTTAGGAGAACGATCGCTGAAATAGAGATTGTCCTGGCTCATATCCAAAAGGTATGTAATAAATAGGAGAGTGTGAAAAGGAGTGTGGGGCAAAAAAATGAAGATAGGTATAAGACATTCACGCAAGACATACCAACGATAGGATGGGAACCTACTTACAGAGAGACAGACATTAATACACGCATTCCTGACACGAAGACACCACTTCGACCCTCCTAATTGACCCAGCACACCACCCTACCAACCTGTACACCCTTCCAGCACGTTTTGGACCCCATGCAACATCCAGTACATCCTGCTTCACCCAATGCTCCCTTTCAAATCCCAGTAACACCCCCAACGCGCTACACCCATCCAGTACCTCTGCAACAGCCAAGACATCTGCAACAACCAGTACACACTCCTGACACCAGGTCCATCCCTAGTGAGACCCTGCAACACACAATTCCTCCTAACATTAACCATTAAACTTTCTGCAACACCCAGCATCTTTCAACATGCAATACGTTCTCCTGGAACTCATACTTTATACTAGCAACAATCAGTAAATCCCTTGCAATACCTGGCAGACTCCTTCAAGATCTTCATTACATCCTGAAATATTGCAGTATTCAGCAATATCTTGCAACGTCTAGTTCGATGCTAAGTACCCTCTTGCAACATCATACAATCTTAAAACGCCTAGTATACCTCTGCAACATCCAGTACACCCCTGCAATACTCGTCCCGCATATATTAGCATGATCTAAAACACACTAAGCCGTCACTATGATCTGTCCTCAGGCGTCACAGATCTTCCTGGCTGTGATCGAGTACACGAAGGGCGCGTCCATGGACGATGAGCAGGAGGTGAAGACTCAAACGCTGGAGACACTGAGCGACGCCCAGATCACCGCCCCCGTCGTCCACATGGCCAACCTCCACTCCAGCATCAACCACAAGAGCTTCTTCTACGTCTTCAACCACCAGAGTGTCTACGGCGACTACCCCGTGGTCAGTATGGTCCAGGCAACAATTACCAAGTGGTAGGAATTACGTATCTTTTATAACAGGGGATGATGATGAATAAGAAGCATGAATATAGTGCTATAAACCTATGCACACACACACACACACACACACACTTCCGTAGTGTAGCGGTTATAGCGTTACTGAACGTCATGCATGCACGGGGGCCGCCTGGGAACAAACCCACATAGGTTCGAATCCTGGTCGTGGCAGCCAGTCCACAGTCCACCAGCTGTTCATCCTCCCCCTAGGAGCTGGTCGATAGAATGGGTACCTGGCATGGGCTAGGGTATGTGCGTCTGTGCATAAATACATAAGAATAAAGACACGGTACATATATACAAGCTTGAAAAGACGGGGCAACACGAGAGTAAAACTCTCTCTCTCCCCGTAAAAACACAGATACTAAACACACCATCAGTATCAACAAAGCGAGCAATAAGAGCTCATTCAGTCCTCCCTGTATTTTCAAGATTTTGGAGGGATTACAACGACAAGTAATGGGAGGGAATAAAATGTGAAGGGAAGGTAAAGTTTAAATGCGCCAAATTTTGGAAGTGATAGGTTTTGGGAGAGGAAGTTTGCCAGGTTCAAACAGAATGCCCTGAAGTGCTGCCAACTTTAGCGAGTCTATTCCAAGTATTGTGCTTGATATAAGGAAATCCAATTCTTAAGAGAATGGGATGCTATCACTGGGTTAATCAACAAGAGTAGCTACACTTTATAGTGTAAGAGTGCAGCTCTGATTTGACAAAAGGCAGAAAAGTTTTAGTATAACCAGAAAGCAACACTGTCAGAGTTAGTTAAAGATTTTCCTCACGATTTAAGCTACTTGTCCTGATACTATTATTAGAGTTACTTTGGGGGATCAGTTTAAGACCATCAGCACTGCCTGAACAAAGCAGGAAAACAAAAGTAGAAGTCTTAAAAAAGACAAAGAAATTAGATAGAAAAGTTTGTCAATAAACACTAACGGTGCTGAATACTGTACTGAAGTTTTTGTTTCAAAGTGGACTACAGTTTGGTGTGGACCCAGGTAAGGAAATGTACCAAGACCAGTCATTCATAACAAGATCCACAAGGAAGAAGCAAGAGGGAGAAATGAAAGTGGAACCTACGACACAGCAAATGTTTGATGTTAAAAGAAACTGCTAAAGGAAAAAAAACAAGAATAGAAGTCAATACAATTAGAGGAGGAGTTAAAAAACTGAGGAATCCATGTTATTTCAGTTAGTCTATTGATATCTCTCCCTCGTTCCGTCAGTAGCCTTCTTATTGCAATGTTCTAAGCCGTTCACCATGATCATTGTTTAACATATTAACTCCCCTTTGAACTGACGAATCTACCACTTTATTCATGTGTAACATAGAGGAATGCAGAGGAATACCTATTATCATATGCTGAGTTTTCGATAGAACAAGAGACAACGGGCACAGTAACAGACGCAACAGAAATTGCAATGATAGTTGCATATGTAGGTGCCGTTGTGGAGGTAGTCAAAAAAGTGGAGTCAGGACCCACAAATGTAAAAGAAAACGGGTCATGTCAAGGTAAGAATCAACCGAAATAAAAATCAGTTTATTGTTTTTCCTGGACAGTGGCAGGGCACCGTGCACGGAGAAGAGTTGCCATACGTGTTCGGGGCGCCCCTCGTCGGAAGACTAAGCCACTTCGGCCTTAACTACAGTCGGGAGGAGGTCTACCTCTCAGAGCTGGTCATGACTCTATGGACCAATTTCGCCAAGACTGGGTAAGGACTTGTGTCTTCTGTAACTTTTTTTCCCTATTTTTGTTTGAATTATTTTTTTTCCTTATAATCGTACATAACTCATCGTTTTCTATACAAGAATATGCACATACTTCCAACATAACATCAACTTCAAAGTGGAAATTTGATGTATCACTTCAGACTAATGATATCGTTATATGTACGAACAAGGAAGGTGACTGTCCTTTGATATAAACATAATCTTATATAGACATTATCACTGAAAAAGAAATATGTCCAATTTTAGCACATCTGGATACATTTTACTTAACAGGGCCCACTCCAGAGCTACTCTGTACGTTTCATGAGCAAATTTTAGTAATACAAAGTATTTAGACAAGATTTCTCTGTGTATACATACATCATAGAGTTTTATCTATATAGGTAATATGATGCCATTAACCTCTAATATATCATATTTCATGTTTACTCTATCAGTGACCACCAAAACAAATGTATGGACAGTCATGTTCTCTGGAAGTTAATAAATATACATTAATGGTGCCGGACTTTGGGTGCAAGAAGTACAGTTAACTCGTGCTGGAAAGTATCAAAGAGTGCCGCAGCATCTGCAAACTATAATTAAGATACTTTCATAAAAGTCACATGATTATTGTGTTGTCAACGGCCACTCAAGGGTGGGCCGTTTTGATACCTACTTCTTTCCATACACATCGAGGCTTTGAAACTCTCTACCCTCTCATTTTTTCCCAATAACGATGACCTGGCGCATTTCAAAAGAAAGGTCTCTAACTTTCTCAAAGATTCCTAAATACTTTCCCTTGCCTTTTCTTTATCCGTCTCATAATCCTCTCTATGTTTCAATTAAGGCCCGGCCTTGATGTGGACTTTTGTCCATGACTGGATCCTTCAACATAAAAAAAAAAAAAGATAAGATACTGTCGTACGATCAGTGGTCTAGATCACGATACCGTCGCACGATCCACTACTTACATCAGGATTCTGTCGTAAGATCTGCAGTGCAAATGAAGATATTGTCGTGGAGTCTACAATTAAGATCGCAATTCTCTTGTAGGATCCACTCACCTAAATAAATATATTGTCTTAGAAAGCACACTCTAAGTCCGGACACTGTCGCATAATACACAGTCTAGATCAAGATAACTTTGCAGGATCTGCAGTCTGAATCAACATACTGTTGTTGGATACATGGTCAATATAATGTTGCAGGGGAGCCTGTCTAGGTCAAGACACTGTTGCAGAGGAGCCAGTCTAAGTCAAGATACAATTGCAAGGTAGCCAGTCTGGGTCAAGGTACTATTGCAGGGTAACCAGTCTGGGTCAAGATACTTTTTTTATGTTGAAGGTTCCAGTCACGGACAAAAGTCCACATCGAAGCCGGGCTTTAACTGAAATATAGAGAACTGTGAAACGGAAAAAGGAAAGATAAGGGAAAGTACTTATGAATTTTTGAGAAAGTGAAAGACCTGTGTTTTGAGATGTGCAAGGTCATAGTTATTGGGAAAGACATGGGAAAGTAGAGTTCCAAAGCTTCGACGTGTACGGAAAGAAGCGGTTATCAAAATGGCCCACTCTTGAGTTGCCGATGGCCACACAATAATCATGTGACGCAGCAGCTTGCTGAGTATTGCGTGGTTTAGCTAGTGGTGAGGGCATACAATCAGCCAACACTCGGGAGCAAAAAACCAAAGTAATATCTATAGAAGAGGGAAAGTGATCCAACATTGCGGAGTAGGGCAAGGCGGTCAAGTTTGGAAGTCAGCCTGGGACGGTTTATAAGTCGGACCGCTTTCGACTCAACTCTGTCAAGTAAGGAAACAGAGCTAGAACCACTTCAAATGTGAGAACAGTACTCCATACAAGGACGAATCAATCCCTTGAATAAGTGAAGCAACTGTTCAGAAGAAAAGTTTCGACATCTAAACAGGACATCCAGTTTCTTAGAGGCAGACTTAGCTATTCCTGTTATG
>JAUUDW010159471.1:0-14883 GCA_032361385.1 Panulirus guttatus | reverse complement strand
TGTCCCCAAGCCCCACTGTGATGGAGCGCATTCAACAACAGGGTCAGTTCCAGGCAATACTTCCACTTCTACAGTCATTTGGGTGAAACCTGCTTCTTGAAGAATGCCTGTTACCTGAAAAATACAAGGATTCAAGGTATGAAATCCCTGGAAAGATTGCGAATGAAATATATTTATGTTTACCTTAAGCTAAATCTGATGAAAATGTAGGTTCTCAAGGTTGTAAAACCTTTTCTTGTCACACGCATTAAGGAAATATCTCTTGGTCATATACCTGTTACAGCTTGTTCAGCCACTCCTTTTGTACAAAAGCTTAAGACTTTCTCACCATTTTGGAAATGACAGTGAAAAACATGGAAAAATGCTCATCTTACTGAGGCCACTTTCGACCAATCAGCAACTGCGACCAGGCTGATATTATCCTCCTACAGACTGCTCAAAGTTCCCATATTTTGAAGATCACATGCACCAACAAGGCATTTACGAGATGTAAGAGGCAAAAGTTTAATAAAGAAAGGGGAGTAAAAGAAACAGGAAAAACCACTCTTGGGACACAACTTTGGAGAGGAAAGGTTTTCCAACCTTCAAAACCACATTTCTCTACTCTCTTAGCACTGAGAGTTTATGTACGTGAAGGAGGGGTGTTAGAAAAAAAAACTTCACTTGAACTAACCTTAAAACAAAGATTCATTGGCAGTGAATAAGGAGAATTTTGGAAACTGGTTTTCCTGAAGGAAGGATCCCCAAATTGCAGAAGATGTCCACTACATCAAAAACTATGGTACCATTGAAAGAAGGGTGTCAAACACCTACTGAGAAGAACAACCTGGATATTCTAACTCTGAAAGAAACATTGCTTATGGGGAAGGGGGAAGAATGGTTTGGAAATGTTTTAGGGTACACTCAGAGGCAAGTATGAGGGGTGAGAGGTAAGGAAGGGGTATCACTTCTTCTGAAGCAGGAGTTGTGGGAATGAGTCAAAGAGTGTGAATAAGTGAGCATTAAACTGATACGGGTAAGAATGAGAGTGGATAGTGAAAGGTGGATGATTATCAGTGCTTATGCATCTGCAAGCAAGATCTTGATGGGAGGAAGAGAGGCCTTTGTTTTGGGAGGAGTAGAGTGAGTGTGTCAGCAATTCTGATGTGAGAGACTGGGCATTAGTGATGGGTGACATGAATTCAAGAGAGGGCATTGTGGTAGATGCAGGTATAATTGGGGAGCATGGATACCCAGTAATATGAGTAAAAATGGTGAACAATTTATGCAGCTGTGTGTTAAATGAGGACTGGTGATTAGGAATACCTGGTTTAAAAGGCCGAACATACATAAATACACATGGGTGAGTATGGCAGATGGAAAGTAAACATTACTGGATTATGTAAAAATTTATATGAATGCAAAAGAGAGACTCTTGTATATGAATGTGCAAAGAGAGGCAGCTAGTGGGATGCATAATCCTTACTTGGAGTAAGCAGGGGTGAAGGACTTTAAAGGCTTTTGGAAAAGAGGAAATGATATGGGTGGGAAGAGGGTGGTGAAAGTGAGCGAGCTTGGAAAACATGCTTGTGTGAAGAGATACCAGGAGAGTGAGTTTAGAATGGCAAAAAATGAGAGTAAATGAAGCTAAGGGAGTAGGTGAGGAAGGAAGGTATGTAGGGGAAATGATGATGACATGTGAGAGAAGTGTATGACATCCAGAAGGTTGGAGGTGGGCGTGTGAGAACGAGAGGAGAGTGGCAGGATAAGTTAAGCTGCAGGGAAGGAGAATGAGTGACAGGCAGATGTACAAGAGAAAGTGGCAGGAGGTCAAGCAGAAGGTGCAGGGGCTGAAAAAAGGGAGAAAATGAGAGATTGGGTGAGTGATTATCAGCAAATTTCAATGAGAACAAGAAATTGTTTTGGAAAGAAGTTAATAGTGTGAGAAAACAAGAGGACAAATGAGAGCACTTGTGAAGGGGGAAATGGGAAAAGACATAGTAACAGACAGAGATAAGGTGAAGATGAGATAGAGTGCGTATTTGAAACACTGTTGAATGTGTTTGATAACAGGGAGAGAGATCTGAGATGTTTGGGTTGGGAAAGTATGAAAAGTGAGAGAGTTGTGGCAACTGGTTTAGTGAAAAGGAAAAAGGTGGCAAAAGCCTTGCATTAGATGAAGTCTGGTAAGGTAGCCTACATGGATGGGATTGCAATTGAATTTCCCAAGAAAGGAGGTGACTGTATTGATTGATTAGTTCGGATTTTCATTGTATGTATGACTCATGGTGAGGTGCCTGAGGATTGACAGAATCCCAGTATAATGTCACTGTAAAAAGGCAACGTAGACTAAAGAGAATAATCAAATTACAGACAAATGTTTGTTGGGTGTACCTGGTAATATGTATGGAAGAGTGCTGATCGACAGCTTCAGATTGGAGAGGAAAAATGTGGATCTAGGAGCGTTAGAGGATGTATGGATCATGTGTCTGCTCTGAAAAAGTCTAAGATAAATATCTGAAAAAACAGGACTTGTATGTGGCAATTATGGATATGGAAAAAGCATATAATAAAGTTGATAGAAATACTCTGTAGAAGAAGGTATTATGAACATTTGGTGTGGGAGGAAAGTTGCTAGAAGCAGTGAAGAGTTTCAGCAAGGTAGTAAGGGGTGTGTGCAAACAGGAAGAGAACAGGGTGAGTAGATCCAGGATATGGTGGCTCTGTAGCAGAGTGTGTAATGTCATCATAGATGTTTAATTTGATTATGGATGAAGTGGTGAAGAAGGTGATGCCAGGAGAATTTATGAGATGGAATGATTTTGATTCCACTCTAATTAATAGAAGGATGGAAGATGAGCCATCCTTAATGTGTGAACAGGAATCCATTTTTGGCCAAATAAAATTCTTGTAGATATGAAATAACTGCTCACAAGAAAAATAATTATGGCACCTATACAACATTCCCAGCATTTGGGTTGCAGACTTTGTGATGTTGAGTATATGAGGTTTTCAGGATTATAGCAAGGATATTATTATGTGAAACAGGCGAGCAAGGACTAGTGCTAGTTCTGAGGCATATTTCCTTAGAACACGAGGAAGTATGTCATCTAAATCATAAATCTTGTCCACTTGGAGCTTGAAGAATACCTGGAAGACCCCAAGCTATGAGAATCCAGATGACATAGGTTCAGTTGGAGAATATGGGGGTAGAGCATCACAAGCTGAATCATCAAAAGTGGAGTTAGAAGAAAACAAAGTACTAAAAAGAGAGGCTTTATCAGTTGGGGAGTTAGCGTTAGATTGATCAGATCGGAAAAGAGGAGAAAAGATAGAATTACACAAGTCGTTAAAAATGTTTTTGGTTAAGGACTAAAAGGAATTGTCTGTTGAAGAAGAAATCAAGTCAACACACTTTCTTTTTATTAAAAGTATGCATGCCTTTGCAAAGAACAGCTTTACATTGAATCTAAGCAGAAATGAAAGCAAAATGAGTTTCAGGGGAAGGGAAGAGTTTCATGGTGTGGTATGCACTGTCCCTGATGCAACAGGCATCAGAGCAGGAACAATTAAGCTACAAATGTGGAAAAAAAGATTTGAAGGACGGTGGGATGTAGGATTGCACCCCAGCGAAGATTAACTCTTCTGTGCTTTCAGCACAACACAAGGCATGCCGACCAGAGAAGCAATACTCATCCCTGGAAAAGTTAATAAAGTAACAGTGCAGGAATAACCTTTGAGCTCTCCCAAAGTGCTACAGTTCGCATTTTGAGGAAGGAAAAGACAGTGAGAGAGTCCAATTAGAATTAACAGAAATAGGATATCATCAGAGGGCCCTAAGGGGGCAGAAATGGTATTAAATTAGGTTCAACAGTAAAAAAAGTCAAGTTTATTGAAAGGGTGGTCAGGAACTCGGGTATGGTGTTCAATTAAGTGTTCCAGATTGTTAAAGAGGGAAAAAGAATAAGCCTCAATTCCACCAGAATTGTTCCAGGTTGAGCCTAAACAATCCTAGAAGTGTAATCCGATATCCCTTTCATAGAGGATCCCAGTGTGTGGAAGTGAAGAGAGCAGAACTTCGTAGCAAGAAGTAAAATAGTAGAAGAGCTGTATATAACTGAAGGAACTAAGGGGTATGCAGATGGGTGGAAATAAATGAAACACAAACATCAAAGTTTGGAAAGTAGCACCTCCCTCGTCTTTCTTGCAAGTGCGTAAACACTAATAATAACCCACCTTTCATAACCACTTTCAATTTCACCCACATCAATCATGGGTTCACATCATTACATCTTTTCACTCATTACCACAACTCCCCCTTCTACAAAGGTGCAACCCATTCCTTAGTTTACCCTTAAACTAACTTCTGACTTTACCTATAAGACATTCCCACACCATTCCTCCCCTCTTCTTGAGCTTTGTTTTTCCCAAGCTAGAACTTCCAAGTTCCTATTCTCAAACATACTACCTGTGTCTCCTTTCTTCTTATCTTGGATGCTTTCACTCACATGCAGACATCCTACTATAAAACAATTACCTGCATAATGACATAAGATGAGTTGAAGAGTTAGGTAACCTCTGGGAGCCTCACACTTTGGTCTAGGAATATCTCTAAGTTCTTTCAATCCTCAAACCTAGAACAATTACTAAAGTTCCATTTTGGTGAGAGAGACTCAAAAGTCTATGGATCCTATGTGGAAAAACAAGATTTCAATTATAAACATGATTCTAAAGCTACCTGACCAAGACCTAGCAAAATCAAAAGCTACGATTTTACTTCAGCCTGAACAACAACATAATCCATGCCACTGCTGAGTTAGAATGAAAACCCTGATTCTGTTGCAGCTTGCCAAAGACACTACTGCATTGGCCAGCAACAAAAACTTCAGTCCTGTGTATCCTACATAAATGAATAAACAAGATTCTATTAGGAAAGAACTTATCTCAGGATTTACTGCACTTGATCAACAATGAAAGGTAAGAGTCTGTGCACTATTTACAACCAAAGGTCATTTGAGGATCCATGAGAGTCTCTATTGATACCAGGCTAGACAACCTCACACTTGTTTCCCTTGTACAATCATTTGTGTATTAATAAAAGCATGGAAACTTTTGGCCTCAGAAAGAAGCATCAACTGAAACTACTTAGATCTGTGGAGGAAGCCATTTAGTGGACCATTCTTGCAAGAGCTAAACTCTTCAACCAAGTGAACTATTGTCCTAACAATTTATGACAGTCCTTGCAAACATATCTATACAAGCATAAGATTCAGGAGATGCCTTATGTATGACCATAAATTTATGGGTTATTACATTACACTGTACCTCTACAATACAACAACACAAACCTTCATAAAACATAGGTATAATAAGCTTCTGGGCAGGCCAACTAGTCAGCTATAACAAAGGTCTATGACTCCTATCACACTGAAAAACCCTAGGAGTGTATCTGTTTAAAACTTCTGAAATTTAAACATTCAACAAAAACTAGAGAATTACTCTGAAAAAAAAAATACTTTAAAAATAACAATGGAAACTGCAACACAAAGAAAATAGTATACTCTGCTGTACCATTGTAATTACCAATTTGTACTGCATGGAGAGGGTTCTACACTTGTGGGGTTCCATCTCCTTAACATTCTCTACTAGCATAAATCTCTATATTTCTGAATGCTGCTTGCATCTACCATGGCCAGTTACCATCAGGCATGAGGTGGGTTGGTATTACAGAGTTTATGTAGATGTTACTGCCAAACCAAAATTTCCTTACTTTAGCTTATACATGAATTATATCTCTATTGATTTTACTTATAAAGTATATGATATAATACAGTAATTATAACAGAATGAAAACAAAATTATAATCATTCTATCAATATGTAAGGTAGAAAAAATCTTGATAAAAGAGGCCTGGTAGCAAAACTGTCCTCTGTTATCTATAATACTGATGGCACAGCAACTTATCAAGGACTACAAAGATGAATTTACTTTTATATTGTTTACACGTCATTCTGTATAGTTTACTGCTTCAAGTACCTTCCTGAGTTCACTAGTTATGGAGACTCTATTGCTGTGGCCACCCCCTTGAGGGAGTTCCAGAAGGGAATAGGCATCAGAGATATAAATACAGTACCATCCCGACTGTTACTTCATTGCTATCACTGTTCTAGTTCATTATAAGTCTTTGAAGGATGTTATCATATCAATATCACCATGAATTTCTTTCCCACAGTTACTCTTCCCATTATTGTACTGTTTGAATGAACCATCTACTCCTATATCCAGAAATTTAAGGTTTTCTCTTGTCAAGAAAGACTTGTGATGAACTCAGGAACATTAGACCAACCTGACTGGTAAATGACCCTAGAAACAGATAAAAGTAATTACCATTCATTATCACCAGTCAGTCAAATTAAATTTATTCAGTTCTGTGATGCCATGACCCTGGGTGGGTTGCTCTATGGTTACTGGGTCTCTATACAAAAACATTAATTGTCGTCATGTATACTACAGCGGTTAAAGAGGGTGAAATCCTGATGTATACACTCTATTTGAGGAAAAAATTTGGACTTTAACCCTACTGTGAGCAACTGCTCTCTCTGATGGTCATAGGCCTTAGTCCATAGGTGAGAAAAGAAGACTCACAGCACCCTATGTTTAAGCTTACTGCTCTACTTTCATGTCTAAACTGCTTTACACTTACAATATGAATGATACGTTGTTCTGATATTTCACTTCTGCATTGCACCACTACTGTTGACACAAATACGTTTCCAGAATGTTGCCAGAACCGAGGGTCTTTACAACTCACAACATGTTCTATTTCCAGGATCTGTTGGAGAGAAAAAATATTTTCCTCAGTAGATTCAAAATCATAAAGCTATTGTAAACCTTATTTCTAATCACAAGCAAGAGCCATATCAGGATTTGTCCTTAAAACGACTCAGGTTGGATGTCTGTGTGTGCACAGATATAACCATAATGAGAAGAAGGGAAAGACAGGTACATGTTTGATGCAAAGAATATGGATTTCATGGCTCTTAGTGAAACTAAGTGAAAGGGAAAGGGTAGAGTGGTTTGCAAATCTTTAAGGAGTAAATTCTGAGGTTAGTATGAGGGCAACAGTAAAAGAGGGGATGACTGCGTTACATGGGGGACTGTAATACAGAATGTAAGGAAAAGAGTTTAAGATTAACATAGACTAGAATGAAGGAGAGATGGAAGATTGTTAGTGCTTATGTACTTGGTTGTGAGAAGAGTGAAGCACTATAGGGGTGTTTTGTGGGAAAAGATGAGTGAGTGCATTAGCAATTTTGATGCAAAGGAAAGAATCTTAGTGTAAGGATCAGAAGAATGCAAGCATAGCAGGTGAGGGTATAATATGGGGGTATGAGTTTGCCAGTTGTAAATTAACATGAGGAAGAACTTGCTGAGGTACATGCTGAAAGAGGAATGGTTTAAAAAAGTACACATCTAAATATACATAAGTGTATAAGGCATTATTGGAGTACGTGCTAACTGAGAAGCGTGCAAAGTAGATGTTATTGGGCGTAAATGTGTTCAGAGGAATGGAATGTGGGATGACCGAACACTTCTTGCAGGCAAGGGCAAAATAACATGTGTAATTATCATTTGTACCCTATGGGGAGGGAGTTTTACACTCTCTACACTCATACAGGTTCTTAAATTTATGCATGATATTTGCATTAACTATGTCCTCATTCATTCTATTCCATTCACTACTTTATACAATAAAAATACATCTTTACATCTTTTTTAACAAGTTTCTTGCTTAATTTCATGTTATGCCCTCTTGTTACTCTATCCCTACATTTCTCAAAGAACTGTTCACTGTCCAAGTCATCGATCTGTTTAAAAAACTTAAAGGTTGTAATCAGGTGAAGGAAGTGGTGAAGGTGAGTAAGCCTGGTAAAGAGACCTGTGCACTGAGATTCCAACAGAGACTGAGTGAACAGTGGTATAAGGTGAGAGTAAATAAAACCAGGAGAGTGGAAAGTATATAGGGAAGCAGTGTTTACATGTACAGGTATGGCATGCAGAAGGTGAGATGTGGACATAGGAAAGGGTAGTGAGTGGTGAGATATAGAAGTTAAATTGCTAATGAAAAAAAAGAAATATATGGGAAATATCTGGTGGGAAGAAGTATGAGAGTGGAAGTAGTGCAAGAGAAAGTGGCTGGAGATCAAAGAAAGGTAGGTACAGAAGCTGAAAAAGAGGGCAAATGAGAGATAATGTAAGGGAGTATTGATAAACTTCAGGGAGAATAAGATATTTCCAAAGGAGTTGAAAAAAAAGGCAACAAAAAGGACAGCAGATAGCAAAGTGGTAAAAGTCAGAAAAGAGGTGAAAAAAGAGATGGAATAAGTATTCTAAAGGACTGCTGAAAATGTTTGATGACAGGAAAGTACATGTAATGTGTTTGGGACAAGGTGGAAGCAGAATGAAAGAATCCAGGCAAATGGTGTAGTGAAAAGGGAAGAAGCAGCAGAAACCTTGCCTAAGATGAAGTGTGCAAAAGCAGCAGGAGTGAATGGGGTTTCATTGTTTCTCAAGAAAGGGTGACTGTGATGCTAATTTGTTTGTCAAACTTTTCATCATTTGTATAGCCTAAGATGAAGTGCTACATAACAAACAGAATGGATGTGCAGTGCCCCTATATAAAGGCAAAGGGGACATGTGTGAGTGCTCAATTTTCTTCATATATGTCTGTAATTTCTTGCACTGGTGAGGTGGCAAAGGAATAATTATGCTAAGTGTATCAGGCAAGGTGTATTAACAGTGGTGACTGAGAAGGTGATGTTCACAAAACATTTGAATGCAGAGGAGCAATGTGGCTTCAGGGGAGGTAGAGGATGTGTGGACCAGGTGTTTGCTTTGAATAATATGACTGAGAAATACTTGGAGAATAAGAGTGAATTATATGTGGAATTTAAGGATCTGAAGAAAGTGTAATTCAGGGATAAAAGAGAGACCTTGCAGAAGGTTCTATGAATATATAAGGTAAATGGAAAGCTACTATATGCAGTAAGATTTTTAACAGGAGAGTAAAGCATGTGTGTGAGTACGAGGGGAGAAGAGTAATGGGTTCCCAGCGAGGGTGGGTCTAGCATCTGGGATGTGTGACTTTGGTTGCTTATGGACAGGTGGTAAAGAGAGTGAGAGCAAGGGTCTTAAGAGTGATGGACTGGTCTGTGGCATGCTAAGGGTTAGAGGGCATGGGAAATGAATCAGCTGTTGTTTTCATGTGATGTGGCTCTGGTGGAAGACTTCAGAAGCTGTTGTATGGATGTACATCATGGGCCTTAAATGCAAAAGAAAGGAAGAGGGTGGACATGTTGAAATTGATATGCCTGAGGACAATATGTAGTGTGAAACAGGTTGATCATGTAAGGTATGACTGTGAAAAAGTGTTTGTCAGTGTAATCTAACTGAGAAAGCTGATGAGTGTGCTGAAGTGGTTTGGACATAAGCATAGGATGTGTGAATACCAACCGACCACAAGAATCTACACATCAGAGGTAGAGGAAGCAAAGGAGTGCGGGACATTAAGAAATTGGAAAGATGGAGTGAGGTGGGGTTTTAGTGTACTGGGGCCTGAACAATCAAGAGGGTGATAAGCATGCATGGGATAGGATGAACTATGGTATACGAAAAGCTATGAGTTATTTCTAGGCTGAACCAGGGTATATGAAGCAGTAAGCATAAACCATGGAACAAATACTAGGCTGAACCAGGGTATATGAAGCAGTATGCATAAACCATGGAACAAATACTGGACTGAACCAGGGTATATGAAGCAGTAAGCATAAACCATGGAACAGTCTGTGGGGCTTGGCTGTAGATTCAATACATTATATAGAACAAGTAGAGACAGTAAGTGTGCAAAATGTAAAGAGAAGCAATTAGGCATAATAAAAATCTTAAAATCATATCATACCTTGATAATCACTTTGCTTAGTTTGTTACAAAAGGTTTTATAAAGTCACTAACCTTATCTATACAAGTTTTAGCAGCTTCCTCAATGCCAGCTGGTACACTCAGTAAAAGCACAGATGCTGAATCCTTTAACAGTGGCAAAACAGATGCTAAGATGAGACCAGACAGGATCAATGAACAAAGTGGGTCTGCTATAAACCATCCATACCAATCAATCAACAAGGAGGAGATGATAACAGCCACACTACCAAGAGTGTCAGCAAATATGTGAAGGAATACACCTGCAAAGATATCAAATTCAGTATCAACCTGACTCTACACACATACCACATAGATGGAACTTTTTAAAGACCTTTCCAATATAGTTTATCATTCTCTCTTTCTTGACCCATATATAATGCACTTCTTTTTTCTTTTTCACAAAAATTTTCTCCGATAGCCCTAATCTGGTATACACACCATCTCTCTTCCTAAATCCATCCTATTTTTCACTTATATGGGGTTTAATAATCTTTTCATCAGTACTAATGATCCAACCACAAACTTTGCCAACTATGCTAAAAAGTTTTATTCCTTTGTCATTCTTAATCATATCAACTCCCTTTACAAAACAACAATTACTTTTGTTTCTCATTAAGTGCACAAACACTTTCAAAGCTGCCATACAGACACATAAATCCATATAACTGCAGCTTCACCTTCTTCATTCACTAATTCACTCCTAACCTCAAAAACACCTCAACTTTTCCATTCCTAAGGTACAGCTTCACCTTCTTTGTTCATTAACTCACTCCTAACCTCAAAAACACCTCAGCTTTTCCATTCCTAAGGTACATCACTCTTCTCACTTGTTAAGCCCTAGTAAACACCATAATGGGTACTTGAGAGGCCTGAGTGTCTTCATTTTGACCATTACAGGATAACACAGAGATATTTCCAGTTCAGGTACAACTGAGACTATGCAGGAAATAGCCTGTTTTCTTACACTGAAAAAAGGTTTTATATATGCTGTGATTCACTTTTTCTTTTCCATATTGAACATTCTGCAAAGCCCTTTAGATAATGCCTTTCATTAACCTAAGCCAATCAGTCTGAACTAAAAAACATCATCCAGTAAGTACACACTGTCATTATCATGGTTGATCACCCATTACCAACCAGTTGCTGGACATAAATTAACCTTTTATTGGATGCGATTTTACCAAGTTCTGCTGCAAGATCACTGTGCTAACTGGAACATGGGATATGCAGAAGAACTTCTGTACTTGAAATTTCTTCTAAATCCTATTTGCTCAATTTTCTGAATAAAAGGAGTTCACCAACCCTGCTGTAGATTAACAATCTTTTTTTTTATCAACAATCTTTTTTTCTTTTATGCTGAAGGCTCCAGTCATGGACGAAAGTCCACATCAAGGCTGGGTCTATACTGAAGTATAGAGAAAGTTATGAAACAGAAAAAGAAACGACAAAGGTAAGTATTTATGAATTTTTGAAAAAGTGAAAGACCTGTCTTTTGAAATGTGCTAGGTCACAGTTATTGGGAAAGACATGAGAGGGAAGAGAGTTCCAGAGCTCTAATGTGTGGGGAAAGAAACAGGTATCAAAATGGCCCACCCTTGAGTTGCCGATGGCCACATAATAATCATGTGACGCAGCAGCTTGCCGAGTATTGCATGGTCTAGCTAGTGGTGTGGGCACACAAGCAGCCAGTCAACTTACATGTGTTTTACCTGATTAATACAAAGAATGGAATAACCTGAGCCTCAAACTATAGAATCTATGGCACGTGTGTGGAGGGAGCCTGGTCTAAACCATCTTCTGAAACAAAGAGCATACAGGATGCAGCAATATGTCAGTTCTAAAGCAATCACATTATTAAACAACAGTTTTAATAGATGACCACTAAAAGATAAAAAAAGAAAAAAAGATGACTACAAAATATTCAATCAAAACGTATTCTATGAATGTAAGATGTATTATCAAATCAAAATTTTTTCTTAACTTCATGCAATTTTTAGTGCATATCCATATGTTGAGAAGTACACAAGAAAGATTTTAAAGGTCAAATTCTTCTGTATGCAGCATCATTTCATTCAGTAATTTCTTTACTTTTACCTGCTAAAACAATGAAATCATTTGGCATTTGATATTTCCCATATCTGTATCACTTCTTGCTCCCAAATTTCTATTAATGTGTTTTCTTCAAATTTAATTAGCTTCCACATTGGTGGAACACCACATTTTTTTTTCTTTTAAAATACAAGAAAAGGCCACTACTTCATTTCCACTTGTCAAAGCTAAACCAAAAGGCTGCTTTCTTCAACAAAGATTCTAAATAAATGGTATTAAATATCTTAGCGATATATAATGTTTAAGAGCCTGAGCTTTAGTGGAATACTTTGAAAAGATTACCACAGTTTAATATAGGGAGATGCTTGATGGACATGAATTTAAAGGTTAACGCAATAATTACAATGCTTCCAACACCAAAATCTGCTTTGTAGAAGTTTTGACAACATACATATCCTAAACTGCAATGCTAGTAAAATGAAATTCTAAATTAAAAGCACATAGTGTAGTATTTAGGAAAGATTATGATTCACATACCTTGCATATTAGCATTGATGTTATGGATATGTCCATGTGTACTAATCTGATGACCATGACTGCCACTATGACCATGGCTCTGGCTGCTACCATTTGAGTAACCATGGGAATGAGTATGACTGAAAAAAAAAATCAACCCAAATCTAGGAATAGCTTCTATAAAAAAGAAAATTATGTACATAATGATAGGAAAATGGGATTTACCAGTCTTCTCCAGATTATTTTTTCAAATCTGTTCACTTGTTTTTCACATTACCAACATAGCATCAGAAAAAAACAATTAAGCATTTAAAAACTTTCCTCCCTTAGCTCTGTCAAACACTGCTACTTTTGGAAAACAATTACACAGGAGATGAAGATTTCCATTCCATATCCCGCCCCACAGTTAACTTTTATGAAACACAGGAAATACGTTGGTAGTATTCTTTCTCCCCCATCCCCATGGACACAACAGTCTCTGAATACATCTTTTTCTTTCACACTTGATTGCTATCTCCCGCATTAGTGAGGTGCTGCCAGGAACAGACAAAGACAGGCCATATCCACTCACATCCAATCCCTAGCTGTTCTGTGTAATGCACTGAAACAACAGCTCCCTATCCAAAACCAGGCCCCACAGACCTTTCTATGGTTTACCCTGGATGCATCACATACCATGGTTCAGTCCAATGACAGCACATTGACCCCTGTATACATCATCATTCCAATTCACTCTATCCTTCCATCTCCAATTCGGTCTCTCATTTCTTCTTGTTCCCTCCACTTCTGACATATCCTCTTTATCAACCTTTCCTCTTTCATTCTCTCCACATATCTAAACCATTTCAGCACATCCTATTCAACTCTCTCAACCACACTCTTTTTATTACCACACCTCTCTCTTACCCTTTCATTCCCTACCCCAAACATTTCATTTCCAATACATCCACCCTCCTCCACACAGCCTTATCTATAAATTGTACCTCACATCCATATAATATTGCTGGAACTATTATATCTTCAAACATTCACATTTTTCCCTCCCAGATAACCTTCTTTCTCTCTACATTCCCCAGCACTCAGAACTTTTGCCCCCTTATTTCCACTTCCATGATTCCATTCATTGTCAAGTCCACTCCCAGGTATCGTAAATATTTCACTTCCTCCAATATTTTGGAGCTGATAGTATTACAGTTGAATTTATTAAGATTGGAGGTGACTGTGCTGATGACTAGCTGATAAGCATTCTCAATATATGACTGGATCATGGTACAGAGCCTGAGGACTGGTGAAATGCATATATAGTGCCAGTATATAAAGGTGTAGGGGATAAAGGTCAGTGTTCAAACTACAGAGGTGTAAATCTGTTGAGTATACCTGGCAAGCTGTATGGGAGGGTATTGACTAAGAGGGTGAATGCATGTACAAAGTATCAGACTGGGGAGGAACAGTGTGGTTTCTGAGGTGGTAGAGGATGTGTGGATCAAGTGTTTGCTTTAAAGAATGTGAAAAATACTTAGAGAAACAGATGGATTTGTATGGAGCATATATGGGTCTACAGAAAGCATATGATAGGGTTGAAAGAGATACCTTGTGGAAGGTCTTACGAACATACGATGTGGGTGGAAAGCTATCAAAAGCACAGATGTTTTTATCAAGGCATATGTACAAGAGGGAAGAGAGGAGAGTGAGTGGCTCCAAGTGAAGGCTAGTCTGTGGCAGGAGTGCGTGATGTTACCATGGTTGTTCAATTTGTTTATGGTTAGGGTGGTGAGGGAGGTAAATGCAAGAATCCTGGAGAGAGGGGTAAGCATGTAGTCTGTGGAGGATGAGAGGGTCTGGGAAGTGGTTCACATGTTGTTTGTTGACGATACAGCACTGGTGGTTAATTCGAATGAGAAATTGCAGAATCTGGTGGCTGAGTTTGGAAGTGTGTGTAAAACAAGGAACTTGAAAGCAAATAAGATTAAAGCAAGGTTATTAGATTAGTAAGGTTGAGAGACAGGTTAGGTGGGGGTGTGAGTTTGGATGGAGAAAACTTGGAGGAAGTGAAGTGTTTCAGATGGATGGAGAAAACTTGGAGGAAGTGAAGTGATTCAGATGGATGGAGAAACCTTGGAGGAAGAGAAGTGTTTCAGATACCTCACAGTGGACAAGGCAGCAAATGTAACCATGGAAGTGGAAGTGCCACAGGGTGGGTGAGGGGGAAAAGATCCTGGGAGCACTGAAGAATGTGTGGACAGAGTGGTATCTGAGAGGGCAAAATAATATGTTTCAAGGCATAGTAGTCCCAACAATATTATATGGATGTGAGGCATGGGCTATACATAAGGCTGTGTGGGGTGGGTTGGAGGTGATGGA
>JAUUDW010159360.1:0-14887 GCA_032361385.1 Panulirus guttatus | reverse complement strand
CATCGTCTATATATATATTAGGCATACGGGGCATTCGTATAGTCACCATTATGATATTTTCGGCCAATGAATTGACAGATATGATTTCTCACTGTAAATAGGAAGGTTAATGTAACATAGAAATCCTGAGATTCTCCCTTGGCGTGGAATGTAATGAGCGTTGGGAAGTGCGTCGAGTATCAAGCGTTCATCCTCAGCATGTAAAAACATTCATTGGTGTCGCAGGGAAGAGGAGGAGGAGGAGGAAGGGGGAGGGTGGGGAAGGAAGGAGGCAAGGTGCCAACTTTTCTTATTTGCGTATGTGCAAAGGATATATGAGTTCAGGCAAGAAGTGACCCGTAACGTAGATGTTGAATCTGCCTTGCCTGCCTAGGAAGTATTTTTGCGTTCATTTAAAACTGCATGGGATGTGTATATCTGTGAATGTTGACTTATAAAAGATATCATAATGATTCCTCCTCAACATTCATTCGCAACTACATTCCAGAGGGAATAAACATTACCATGTTGCTATAACGACCTAGCAAAACTGTTTTGAGAATATAGAATGAGAATCAAGAGTACAGTTTTGTACTGTGAATATCGAAAACAACCAGGCTACAGAAGATATAAGGACGAACACGCACTGGAGCAATTTGATGATTTTTGTCTTTTAATTATAAAGTATTCAGCTGCTCGTCAAGAATATATACCACACTTCATGTATTGACGTTTATGATGGCAAGTCGCATTGATTTGATAAGGACGAAAGTACAGATAATTATGTCAAATGAACACCGGACAGACTTCATACAGATCGCACGAAACATGTTTCATTATTTGTTGTAAACTATTCAAGCACAAACGTCCTTCATATTGCTGCTCAGACATAAGACATCTGTCTTAAAGACATCTTTCTTGAAGATACTCAGTTATTAAAAACATTCATTACATACACAGTGTAAAAACACTGGCATCTTTCATACCTCTCCCTCGGGAGAGACCGACAAACCTCTTAGAATATATAGATGTATTATTGTAGTGAACAAAGCCTTATAAACAGCATAATTAGCACGAAAGTATTTATTGATTGTAGTATGTGTTTTGAGGCAGTTCGAGCCTACAGAATATAGTGGAGTCATTGATTACTTTTACGCATAAACGCAGTTTCATGTTGGTAATTATTTTGAATTACTGAATTCCCCGAGAACACATTTACTTTACGTAATGTCTGTAAGCTTTCACATAACGACATGGTGCTGATATAATGTAAAAGATTTTAGAATAGTCATTAGATTGTTAGAAATCAGGCTTTAAAACATTCGATTCAAAACGTTTTTACATGTAATTATTCACTCATTAAGATCGTATACATTTTCCCCTCAAAATTGTTTGAATTGCTCCATATCTTAATTCGGTAATTGACAAGATGTGTTGCAGAAATCCTATAGATATGGAGAGAATATATTCAGTGTACTGTTCGACGTTAGATGAAGCGATTTTTTTTAATCACAAATGATATATATATATATATTCATGTAGTTAATATGGATAACAAAATAACAATGATTTTCTTGTCATACATAAGCATTGATTATCTCGAGGCATTGTCGTCTTTAACCATAATAAAGCAGTAGCGACAGGAAAGTAGGACAGTTATAATATCCTGTAAAAGCGTTTTTCTTTATCAGAACATGAACCAATATTGTACCAATACCTCATCCAATGATTGGATTAGACGCGTATTCATGTAAAGGAGTTATGAGACTTTAAGGGAGCACACATACTTTGCGCATTACCAATACATACAACGATTTATGAATTGAGTACCCCCATTCAAAGAACAAGAATAGCCTAAAAAGATCAGATAAGCTGATTTCCATTGGCACCCAGAGCTCTGGGGTAGGCAGCCATTCTTGGAAATTCCGTGATGGTTGATCGCGGTGGCAACTGCTCCTAAAAACGTAAACAAACATGACACACCAGGCGGCTGGTTGCGCTGGAACTGATGTCTCATGACAGTGTCATTTCCAGCTTCCCTGTTGTTTCCACTGGGGCATTACACTAACGTTAAAACATTTTCATTGTAAATTTCGTTGCCTGGGAGGTTAGTTCAGGTTTTTCTCGAGGGTTATTGATTTTTACAAGCGTCTGAAAATTTCGCTCTGGTCTCTTATCTGGTCTCTTCACAGTGCATTACCTTAACATTAGTACATTTCTGCTATAAATCTTTTAGCTTGAGTGGTTGGGCGAGGTTTAAGGTTTATTGATTTTTTTTACGTCTCCAACTTATGCACTAACTCATTTTCCTTGATCTTCAGACTTCTCGCAACTCTCACATACTATCTTTGGGGAAATTATAAGGGGGTGTTGTATCCGAACTGGTACCGTTCCTCGATTTCTCCTTGCTCCAGAACCAGTAGAGCCAGTTACCCATGAGATGCATTTATGTAAGGACCCATACATGGTCTTAAGGTTTGGTGAGACTGGTTCCTTATGTTTGTCTTTGGTGATGTCCTAGGGCTTAATCAAAGGACTTAACCAATGAGCTAAGACGTAACATAGACATGCATCAAAAGATTTCACATGGACTGAGCTTTGTTGATTCGAGAGACTGGAAAAACTGGGTATGGTTTGGGAGATACTCCCAATTTGTTTATACTGTACAGTGATAAATAGATGGTGGTGGGGATGGGTATGAAAATCAGGGATGAATGGAATTTCATTGAAAAGTAGGTGAAACTTGTGGAAACCAACACAACCAGTGAAAACCCCATGTAACATCATAACTAAGCAGCCAAATTTCTCATAATTTTTTTGTCATCAAAATGTAGACGATAATGGTTGCAGCTTTGTGCGGTAGGTCAAAATACTAAACAACAGATACCATATCAGGCAGTTGGTGGCAACATTGTCCATTCTATGTGACAGTCACTCTTTCCAATTGGTTTCATATCATATGAATGTAAATATGTTAAATGTTAGTTTTAGTGTTAGGAGAGGTTAGGTGATAGTTACATAGATTTCAATGATTTCTACAATTGTTTCACTTACCATACCTTAAAATTAAGTAAACCCACAATTTCTGTGATCTTCATACACCTCCCCAGTATCGCTTGAGTATTACTGTAAGATTAAAGGTCAGGAGTTTCTTCAGAAATGTTATCTATTTCCAGTTTTTTACCAGGCTCTCAAATGGAGAACTGAGTGTACTTTAGATTTTGATAGTGTCTTTAGGTTAGATTTTATGTTGTTTAATTTGGGTTCTTAGGTTACTTAATTGTTAAAAGTGCGACTAGGCCTTAGCTTAAGCTTAGATACTTGTTCTGAAACTAGGAGCTAACCTAAGACCTAACCTAGAACTTCATGAAAGAATTGTGTGAGGAATTGACCAAGAATGTTACCTAAGGACATGGGACCATATATAAGGACCTGACACATGAACCTAACCAAACTTAGGATCAAACAGAAGGACCTGGCTATTGAACTTAACTTAGGACTGAACCTTGGGACAAAAAAATTAGGATCAAACAAAAGGATCTGACAACTGAACCTAACTTAGGACTGAGCCTAGGAACTTAACCTAGAACTTATTCATAGAACCCTAATCTTGGGCTTATCAAGGACCTGACTTTATGGACATAGCTAAGAAACTAGCATAAGACCTATGCATTTAACTTATGAGTAACATTAATCTAGAAGCTATCATATAACAGGCCTGGAGCCTAGCATGAGACCTGAGTACTTGACCAAGGAATAACTGTAGGCTCTAACTTGAGAGCCAAACCAACCAGACCAAAGAACTTTACCTAGAACCTAACATAAGGACCTAACCTAAAAGATACCTTTGATATAATTTAGGACCTAATCCAAAACCTAACAGATAGGCCTCTGCAACATTCCATTGATGCCCTCATCCTATCTTGAGAAGGCTCCATAGATATACATACTTGTTCAATTCCACTCTGATAATTTTTTATACATCAAAGTATAGACCGTATTATCTCATTTGCAATGCCATACTAATTAAAGCAAAATTTGTAGCTATGCATGAAATGTATTATTGGCTGTAGCAAAATGAAGCTCTCATGTCACTTAGTTCTTGCTTGACTTTACCCACAAGTATTTGTAAGGCTCCACATTAGTGAATTTTTATGTTTCCTAAAGCAATTTGCTATATGAATTAACAACTAGGATATTATTGTTCTGCTTATCATTACAGGTTGGATGTTGAAGATAATCAAGAGAACATAAATCCTGAGGATATGGGTCTCTTAGATCGACGTGGCAGTCGTGGTGAGTTAATGGTAGCTCAGCCCTACTGCCGCATCTATACCCGTAACACCAAGGAGGTAACTAATGTAACAAATTGCATTGTTGTATAAGTTTTAATCTCTATATGTATAAAGAATGATTAAAAAATGTAGAGCACAGTCAGCATATAATGTTAAAGATTAACCCTAAAACACATGTAAAATCTTAAACATAATAAAGTGAATACATTTTCCTCCTTCACTTTCATTTCCTAAACATAGGAAGAGAGTAAGGAGCAAAAAAAGAAATGGTTATCCTGCTCAAAGGCTCAGTCATGGGTGTCTGAATGTGCATGGATGTAAGCAATTAAAAGGAGGGAGAGGTAGTTGGTATGTTTTGGAGGAGGAACTCGGATATCCTGGATCTGAGTGAAACTAAGCTCAAGTCGAAGGGGGAAGAATGGTTTAGGCAGGTTAGTGTGTGGGTTGAGAGCAAAGGAGGGGTTGGCACTTCTGCTGAAAGAGGAGTTCTGGGATTGTGTTAGTGTAAGGAAATGAGTTCCATCTGGATATGGATGAGTTTTTAAAAAAATCAAGTTATCAGTTGATATTGAATATCAAGAAAATTAGAAGAAAAGGAAGTAATCACATAGATCAACTTTTAATTCTTTTTGCTGTCCAGACAATTAAACTTCATGTGCCAGCTGTGCTTGACTTATTGCTGGTTTTTTGACGTTTGTTAACACCCATCTTTGTCTCTTCTCTGCCTTTGCCAATGACACTTTCATCCTTGCCACTTCTCTGCCATCACCAGTGGATAACAGATATGTAGGGAACTTTCCCAGTGATAACAGTTTGACATCAGATGAATCATCATCACTATCATTAGTGTCCCACAGACTATCACAGATTTACTTGGGGCATACCAAGCGTACATGCCAGGGTCATACTTTCTCCCGTCAAGTTGTATGGGTATCTGACCGAGAAATTTTTCCAGGTGCTAATTATAGTTGCTTCTGACGTAGGACATCTCTGCATAGTCATAAATTGTGCCTTCCAATTTAAATAATGGCAGAAAGAGGAAACGTGTATAAGTATGACACCAAAAACTGTTTAAGTACAGGTAGAGTCCTCTGAGGGTTTAAGTATCTCTCTTATAGGCTTGAAAATACACCATCCATCTGTACATGCAAGTAAGTTTTTACTGTTCAGAGGACTGAAGCATGTGATCAACATCCAAAGTTCTTTAAACTTTGGATGTAATTTATGGAATATGCCATTAGTGAGAGTGGTTTGGACATTAACTCAGTTGAAGAAATAGGTTTTACTTGGCTCCATCCTTAGAAGGTTCCTAAGACCAAACTTTGCAGGGATTAAATGAAAGCATCGAAAAGCAACATTGCCTCAGTAATGAAAATAAAGTAAATATCTTCAGCTTGATACTAATTATGGTATCATAAGAAAGATATTTTGGTTGCTGTAAATGTGATTAAGGTTTAGGTTTTGCTCTAGTTATTGAGAAGACTCATTTATCAAAACTACCAAAAAAATTTACCTTTTTCACTGCAGAAGTATATGGTAATCAGGCTGCACTTAGATTAATTGAGCAGTCCCCATAAAAAAGATTACAATCTTTTCTGTTTCCCAGAGTTCACTTTAAGCTACATCACATTATGCTTCACTGACTCATATAATTCTAAAAGCCCAAGGTCGGATGTGTAAGAATCCAGTCACTGCGTAAGGGCAAAGAATTCTGCTGTTGTCTTGGGACATGCTGGCAAGTATAAGAATAGCTTTCAAGTTTTTGGATAAGGAAGTATTTAACAAGCTATTCATATCCTACCTAAGGCCAAAACTAGAATGTTCTTCTCAGGTTGGTTCACTGCACCTAAAGTATAGAGAAGATCCAGAGGAGGGCAACAAAGATGGTACCAGGATTAAGAGCTAAGTTACAGGGAAAGGCTGGAGGCTTTAAATTTAGCCAAGTTGAAAGAGAGAAGAGTGTAGTGTGACCTGATGATGACCTCTAAGTTTTAAAGAGAGATTGATGACATGGACAGTGTCATAAACAGTTTTAGTTTTTAGATATCTTTTTTGTGCTAGAATAGTGCTGAATAACCATTAGGTTTCAGTGCTGTTCAAATTCCAGATAATCAAACCATATCTGTACTGGGTGGGAGTTTACTCTTGTGGGGTGCCATCTCTTGAACATTACTATCATACAACCTCTTGAATTATTGTATGCTGTCTGCTTTAACCATATCCTCAGTTAACCTCTTCCAATCATCCACACTCTTATACTATAAAAGTATTTCTTTACATCCTTATTTACAAGTTTCTTACTTACTTTTGGGTTATGTTGTCTGTTCCTCTGTCCCAGCATCTCTCAAAGTACTGTCCACTGTACACTTCATCGATCTGTTTTAGAACTTAAGGGTCACCTCTCACTCTTTTCTCTTCCAAGTTGGGTAGAGTTAAAGCCTTCTTTTTTCCCTGTAACTAAGCTCTCGTAAATCAAGTACCATCTTTGTTTCCCTCCACTGAATTCATGGCAAGGATCTAGTATTCAAACAGGGAAGTCTTGTGTGAATGTTTTGAGATCTCAGAGCAAGCACCCGTCTGTTGGAGAGATAAGGGGGATTTTGTTCTTTGGGAAGGGATCAGTTTAATCATTAACCCCATTTGGATATATAGACTCAATTTTGCTTACAACATTTCCCTATAACGAGGAAAGGATTTTCATATTTCATAATCCTATTGAATTCCCACGTGTTGTTATGAGTCTGTAGCTGATTACAGGATAGAGAAAAAAAATTCCCCCAGGAACAATTGTGGGATGATGCTTAACCCTAGAACACTATGCTTGAGTCTGTCAGACCTGACACCTCTTCAAATTCATTTGTTCTGTAAGGTTCCCATATGTGCATGACCATGTTGATCCCTCTACCTTTAGTTCTTGTTCAGACATTGCTGAGTGTAGGTGGGTCACTGTGCTCCTGTTCTTTCTTTGTGTTTGTATGGTGTTTGGGTCTGGTAGACCCCTGCATAGCGATAGTGTGGGGAATGAATAACCTATAAATAATTGTTAGCCTACACATCATGGTAATGCAGGGAAAATCTTCCTCTGTCAGCAGGAAGCTAATGCTCTGGAGCATGGACACTTCCAATATTAAGTCCTTATAATGAATAGTTTTTGTGTTGATAAGAGTAATTATTTGTTTTTTAGTACAAATTTTCAGTTTTTGCTTTTTTACGGTAATGGCTTCCATTTACATTTTCTGTATTTTTGTATCTTGATAAAGTAAAGCTTAAAGTGCATCTACATTTTGTTTTCAATGAATTATGATTACAACTATTTTTCTTCCCCCACCTGGTCTGTTGGACCCTAGGGTAGTGCAGTATTCCTAACATTTTACAGTAGTGTCCTAGCATTAAGTACGTAAACCAGAGTTTGTCTTATTTATCATCTGTCCATACGTGTTGAGAAACTTTTTTCGTTCCCAGTTATTAGTAACCAGAATTCTAAGACTAAAAGAACACATACTTTATATTTTAGAATAAAGCATTATATTTTTGTAAATGATAGAAATGATATGTATTCTATTGGCTGATTATTAGAACATGCACTTAGCAGCTGTGTAAATTGTGATTTTTTTTTTTTTTCAGATTACCATGCAACGTAGTATAGGACATTTTGTACATGAATATTGATTGTATGAGTTTTTTTGTGATAGGTTTATAATTTCATTTTTAAGTCATTTTTTCTCAGACAAATTATTAATTCTTTCATAGGTGGCTGGCTTTAATGGCTTGGGTGAGACTTTAAAGAAGTTGGACTTCATCAATGCAGTTCATGACATTCGACGTTTCCGATACATATGCAAACTACTGGACCTTCTCATCACACAGAAACTTGCTACTCTGTCAGGCGGAGCACAAAAGGTTATTTTATTTATATCCACTGAAGGATTGGGTGATGAACAGTGTCTTTAGTAATAGATAGAAGTTAATTTCTGTAATTTATGGACATTCAAAGAAGTGAATAAGTGAAAATGAATGGGTTGAAAGTTATTATAGAGAAGGCTATTAATGCTTTATTCTTGGACAAAAGGAAGATGTGGTTGAAAAATAGTTGGATTCTAAATAGAGTATAAATAGGTAAGACGGCTTTTATAACAGAAAATTGTTGAGTTATTAAGCCTGAAGGAGAAATGTAAAGTTTTTCATACTATTTCACCATTGCTTGCACAGTGAGGTAGCACCAAGAACATATGAAGAATGACCTTCTTAACTCATCCACTCTTTAGCTGCCGTGTATCATATACATAAGCCAGATAACCCACCCCACCGACCTTTCTGTGGTTTCCTGTGACTGCTTCATATACTCTGGTTCAGTCCATTGATGGCATATCTTCTGTTTACCACGTCACTCCACATCGTTCTATCCTATGCATGCATCACACCCTCCTACATGTTTAGGCCCCAGTTACCCAAATCATCCACTACTCCATCCTTTGGTCTTATCCTCATCCTTGCTTTCTTCATGTTTTATTCACCTCTAACATTTATGTCCTCTTTAATGGTCTTTTCCTTACGTAAACCTTTTCTATGTCCAGACAATTTCAGCACACCCACTTCAGCTCTTGAGCATACTCTCAAACATTCTTTCTGTCACTCTCAAATAGGACCTCTCTTTCCATACACTCTGGAATGCATCAGGTAAAACTTTGTCAATGGATAGAAGATTACCTTAGTGGAAGGTAACAAAGGACACATGCTAGAGGAGCCCTCTAAAAAAAGGTTGAGGTCACTGATAGAGTACCACAGGGTTCTGTTCTGGGACCATTACTCTTCTCGATCTATGTGAGTGAATTGCCAGAAGTTATGGACTCAGGTTTACCTGAATATGTTTGCAGTTGATGCAAAGGTCATGAGTAAAGTGAAAAGCTTGGAGGATTGCATCAACTTACAGGAGGACTTCGACAGATTCCATAGATGGTCTAATGCATGGTTGATAAAGTTCAACTGAATATATATAAGATAAGGAGGATGGGTCACAGTGAAAGGCCTCAATAGGATTATCATCTATTTGAAAATAAGTTACAAAAATCTGTGTATGAGATGGACGTAATAGTCATTATTATCTCTAATGTTGCCAGTGTCCCACCTTAGGAGAAGAGTTAAGGAGACCAACTGCCTGCTGTCAGTTATTAGCATTACATTAGATTTCATGAATAAGAAAATATTCTGCAGGATGTTCACATTATACATAACACCAAAACTAGAATATGCTACTCAAATTTGGTCACCACATCTAAAAAGCAGAGAGCTGATAGAGAAGGTCCAGAAGAGGGCACTAAAGATGGTACCAGAATTAAGAGAGCTGAGTTACAGGGAAAGGCTAGAGGCTTTAAATTTGTTCACCTTGTAAGAGAGGAATAAGGAATGACCTAATCACAGCCTTTAAGTCACCTGTCTCTTTTGTTTGCTTTTCTCTGGATGTTTCATAAATGAGGTGCTGTATGTGTAAGTTATGAAGTGTCATGTACTGTACAGCAGTGAAAAGTTTTAGAAACTTAAGCTTAATTTGTTTCTGAAGATCACAAGTCTATAATACCCAGTAGCTGATTCTTTAGGAACAGATAGGGGTCACTTTGTTATTGTACTTTGGACTTAAGTTTGATATTCTCTCTGCATGACGTGAAGGTTGTATTATCATTAGTGCCCATAGTTCATTCTAGTTTAAGCATAGATTCAGAGAAATATTTCTCAAAATCTTAAAGAATTAGATTAGATACCTTTTCCCTTTTATTAATCAAATGTTCATTGATTATTTTAGCATGAAAGAAGTGTGCACCTTTTATAAGGAAAGAGACAGATCTTTTATTAGGTCAGATTCATAATGCATTTTGTAATGTGGCATGCCACATCACAGTGCACTCAACATGGTTTTTCAGATATTTCCATATACCACCTCTTATACGATTTTGATTTTTCTTTCTCCTTTTTTCATGGTTTACCTTCCAATGTGTGTCTCTGCTGCATTTTGTGTACGTATTTTTTTGCCTTTCCATTGGAAACGAGTGGTTATTACATATGAGATAATTCAGCATACATGATTACCAGCAGATGTTTAAACAGCTGCTGTAGAGACATAAATGCTTGAAGGTGACTGGTAACAAAAATGTTTTGAGAAGATTTTACAGTTGTCACATTGCACTGAGTGTAGCAAAAAGGCAAACAGATTTAGAGGAATACATATTTAGTTTGTATGGGCTCATTGTATTGCAGTGTAACTTAGATAACAAGTTTACCTAGAAGTATTAATACTAATACTGACCTGAATTAGACAGGTAAGTGATCTTTTTTATTTTTCTGTTTCACTTTACAGGAACAGAATAGAAGTCCCATAATAGGAGAAAGAAGAACAGAAGATGATAGGACATACCAACATACAGAAAGAACTGTGGAAAGACAAAGAGTTCGAAGACAGTTGGATATAGAAGTTATTGAAGATTCAAATGAAGTTAGTGTCATTGTATTACAAGCCTTAGTGTGGTATTACCATCTTTTATGAAAATTGTTCTCTTTGGCAGACAGATTTTAGAATTTTTATAACTTGCAACATGCCAGATCAAGGTGTTAAGTGTGTTTTTTGTTTTTGGTCACCTAGGAAGTACAAGATTGTTTTAGGGACATTAGAGACAAAGAGGTAGGGATGGTATTATAGAGAATGAGATGTGGTGATTTAGGAAGTCTGTAAATTATTAGAAAAATAAGGCTGAAGGAAAGGAATAGCATGGTACGTGTTTTCATGCCAGTTAAATAAGAGCTTGGAACAAAAGTTAAATACCAGGGGAGTAGATGGTTAGTTTTTGCTCCCAAGAGCAAGCTGTTAGTGTGCCCCCAC
Source organism: Panulirus guttatus (assembly GCA_032361385.1). Classification (NCBI taxonomy): domain Eukaryota; kingdom Metazoa; phylum Arthropoda; class Malacostraca; order Decapoda; family Palinuridae; genus Panulirus; species Panulirus guttatus. The sequence goes on along the minus strand of JAUUDW010159360.1, from coordinate 3,745 downwards.
CCCTAGCTAGATCACGCAATGTTCGGCAAGCTGGTGCATCACATGATTACTGTGTGGCCATTGGCAATTCAGGGGTGGGCTGTTTTAATAACTGTTTCTTTCCCTACACCTTAAAGCTTTGGAACTCCCTACCTTCTCATATCTTTCCCACTAACTGTGACCTGGCACATTTTAAAAGACAGGTTTTTCACTTCCTCCAAAATTCATAAATGCTTTCCCTTGTCTCTTCTTTTTCCCTTTCATAATCCTCGCTGTATTTCAGTTAAGGCCTGGTCTTAATGTGGACTTTTTTCCATGACTGGAGTCTTCAACTTCAGAAAAGAAAAAGGTTAAATACATTGCTGGTTGGCAGGTTAGACTTTTGACTTTATCTAACCATTAATTGTGGCTGTCTTGTTTATGTAACAGATTATCTTTTTCTGCTCACTATGGCTGTCATGTATAAGGCCAAATGCATTCAAGAATTCAGTGTATACCAGGAGGGATATCCATAGGTAAGAATATAATAACTAGCGTGCCATATAGACGTACTTGATGAAAATGTGAAATTTTTCCTTTGACTGGATCACTACTGCTGTAATGGAAAAGAAAAGAGTACAAAAAGCTTATGCTGTCAGGGCAGCAGCTGAGAACCTAAACTGATAAATTGATTTATTGGAAACTATTGACCTACATAGCTTTGGCAATAGTGAAACTGAAAGTGGATGGAATAATGCATATCCTGAAGTGTAAGAAATCATAACACTGGAGATGAGCAAAGAGGGATTCAGGTTCTTATAATGAGGAGGAGGGCAAACCAGTTAGGGTGCATAGGCAAAGAGAAGCATAGCTTCCTCAAGGTAAGAGCACATGAGCTTTTACTCCTGATTCAAGCAACTCTGATTTGATGAGTTCTCACTCAATTAAAGAATTAAAGATGATTCTTAAGAACTAGATTATCTTTGGAGTATCTTGATTATGATTAGATGGACTGCTATGTATGAGACAGACTAATTGCTACTACAACAACATGAAGGCAACACTACCTGAGTTTTGACTGTGAAGTATTCCTAAGAAGTCCATGGCTATGATTGAGAGATGAAATGTATTACATTGTAACTTAATGCGTATGTCTTGCAGAAAGAAACTTTGGATAAATGAATATTTATTGAAGTATTTTGGATGAAAGTACTGTACACAGTAAACTCATTCCATGGATTGGTTTTTGTGGTCATTGTAATTTATCCATTCTTCTGGTGTACACAGCTTACTTTTGGTGATAAGCTACAGAAAGTGTTATCTGTGCTCGATGATTTATGTGGATAATTCAAGGAATGATTCATACCTTTTCAAGACTTGTGCTTTAATGAGAGTCTTATGTTGTATTAAAAGGAATTAAAAGGAAGGTTAGGCCTGTTATACCATCTAAATGCATTGATGTGGTAAGTGAGTATTTGTGCTCTGTGATATTGAAAGCATATATATCTTGGATTTCATAGTACGGCATATATGGGAACTGAGTTGAAATGAAGAATGAACACCTTAGTATTTCTGTTGCAGTCATGTAGGAATTATGTTACCTAGTTTCTCTTAAGCCAGTTACAAAAACTGCTTTAGAAGCTTCAGTTGTATTGCTTGTACTGTAGTCACTTATTAGAATTTTCTCTCCTTTCTTTCATACTTGTTCTCTGTTTCCAGTGTGAGTGAGTTACTGTCCAGTACAGATGACTGAACCATAGAGAAAAAAAGATTCTCATTTGATTGTTTCCTCTGTTCCTCCTTTTGGGAAGAAATACAGGAAAGGATATTTTGGACAGATATATCAGACTTTTGATAAATTCAAGATAGTGACAGTTGCTTCATGCATAGCCCAAAATATTTTTACTAGAGTATTTGCTGCCCTACTTCCATAGTACTGACATATGCTGGAGCAATACTTCTGCCTAACCTTGTTGACTTTTTGGTGGTGTCATCTTCAAGGTGGAACGTGTCAAACAAGGGCTCTGAGTTTCAAACACCCTTCATTTTTTTTATCAATTTAATAAAGACCTAATTAATTTCAAGCTAAAACTTTATCTGTCTGTATACAGCTCTGATGCCTGTTCCCAACTGGAACTCCCTCAAAGGGGTGGCCATTGCAATAGAGTCTCCATACTTGGTTAACTTTACATGACTAGAAAGAGATTTTAACTCTCAAATTGACACCCTTTGTCTTCCCAGGACTACACCTCAACATCAGTTAGAACAATGTTTGGGAAAGTTCAATCTTGCAGCTCTGTTTCAGCAACATGCAAGGCTTCAGTCCAGGGTAACCAAATTCTGTCTTGCAGAAAGTACAGGTTTTCCAAGAGCTCTTCCCTGGAACTTTCTTGGATCCTTAGGGTGTTGGACTGATGTAGAGAACCTCTCAAATCCCATTCCTTGCAGAGCTCCACTGACTTCTCTGGTGGTTTTGATGGGGTTTCCATTCTTTAGAAACTCATGTAAGTTTGGTTAGAGGAGCAATAGACTTCTCATATCAACAAAAAAAGAGCTGTTGGCTTCATGGATTTTATCTTCCAGATTGTTCTAAGCTTTTCCAAAAATCCATGCCTTGCAGAGCTCTATGGACTTCTCTGGTGGTATTGATTGACACATTGAATAAAGGGTGGGATTTCCATTCTGCAGAGACTCATGAAGGTTTGGATGGAGGAGCAATAGTCTTCTCATATCAACAAAAAAGAGCTTTTGGGTTCATTATTTTTATCTCCTAGAATGTTTTAAGCTTTAGTGTGTGGAGTTTTATTTGTGATACACATTACTGTGGCTGTCCACTTCCTGATAAAAAAAGGCCCTTGCAAACCCCGACTGTTCTTCTGTCTATATGTCTGTATCTCTGATGCCTGTTCCCTCTGGAAACTCCCATCAAGGGGGTGGCCACGGCAAAAGAGTCTCCACTGATACCTGTCCTTGTATGCCACTCTTGTGTACAATATTCCACGCATTCTTCCCGTACCTCTCTCCCTCCAGTACTCCTCTTTATTTATATGTCACAGGTAGCCTTCCTCTCACACCAACCCTTTTAATCATACTATCCTACACTCTCCTTGCAGACTCCCGTCTTGCATTCTTTCCATTGCCCAAACCACTTAAAAGTATTATGTTTCACCAAAGCTACCACTCCACAATTCATTCCCCTTGCATTCTCTGCCATACCAAATCCCTCATACACCCCCTCTCTTAGAAATATTCTCTTTCCAAGTCTGTTATCTTTGAGTAGTAAGCGATGTCTGGGCAGATGCTGTATTGAAGTGCAACACAATGTTAACAGAAGTGTCTATAGGGAAAGATGCTTTCAGTTCGATTCTTTCCTTTGGAGTGGCAACCTAATTGGTTCTCAATGCCATCAAAGCTAAGCATTTCTATTGACATGTACAAACAACTGTTAAAATTAGTGGAACTAGTTTCATCTCTTCTCCCTGTAGGTCTTATTGGTAAAGTTCTCAAACAAGTTGGTTTTCAGGGTTTAATACCGATAGCTGAATAAACATCCATGGTACCCGAAAATCCTCCAGTTCAGCCAGACTCTTCGGTTGGTTACTTATATTTTTCTAGACCACCACAGCTCAGGTTGGTACTCCCGTCCTGATTGAGGAGCGTTAAAAAGGGGCCCAGAACCATCCTACACTCTCCATGTCAGGATTGCTGGTCTAACTTACTGTCTCATCAAAGTGGGACTACTGGGCTAGTCCTGCCATCTTCTTACAAGCACCACATACCTAACCAT
>JAUUDW010159249.1:0-14887 GCA_032361385.1 Panulirus guttatus | reverse complement strand
AATACTTCCCACGTATTCCCTGCATGTCATAAAAGGCTACTAAAAGGGGAGGGAGCGGCAGGCCGGAAATCCTCCCCTCCTGTTTTTACTTTTCCAAAAGAAAGAACAGAGAAAGGGGGCCAAGTGAGGATCTTCCCTCTAAAGCTCAATCCTCTGTTCTTAACGCTGCCTCGCTAAAGCGGGAAATGGCGAATATGTATGAAAAAAAATATATAGAGAGAGAGGTATTGGAGGAAAGGTAGGTACGTAGGAAACAGCGATCAATTATAATAAAAAGATGGTTTTTTTTCATACATATTTGCCAGTTTCTGCATTAGTGAGGTAGCGTCAAGAGCAAGTGACTTAGCTTTAGAGGTAAATATCCTCACTTGGCCCACATATCTGTTTCTTGCTTTGGAAAAGTAAAACAGGAGGGAGGGATTTCCATCCTCCCTACTCCTACCCCATTTAGTTTCCTTCTGCAACATGCAGGGAATACATGGGCAGCATTCTTTCTCCCCAGTCCCCAGGGACTATATATAGGTTGAGCATCCCTTATCCGAATTCCTGGGACCAGAAGTGTTTTGGATTTTGGATTTTTTTGGATGTTGGAATATTTGTATATACATAATGAGATGACAGGATGGTATGGAAACAAACAGGTTAGAGCTGAGACATACCTCAACGTTTCGACCGTTCAACAGTAAATGATGGTCACCCAGTCGGATGCCTTGGCATGTTGCTCTCTGATTGGATAGCTTGTCCTGCTACCTCCAATTATTCAGAGTGATCTTTGCTGCCTGATGTGACCAGCAGATGAACCCAGACCTTGTGTTAATGATGTCTTTTGTAGTGATGTATAAGAATTATGGATAGATTTATTTCCCCAAGGATCAAATTGCAACTCCACAAACACTAGTGTGGTTCTGTCTGTGAGCCAGCATCTGGGACTTTAGATATGAAATCTATATTTTGTTGGTAAAAATCTTCCAGTACTAGCTACCTTTCCCCTACTTTGAACAAGTTCTTTATAAAACATTTTTTTTATGAGTAGTTATTTACATCACCATATATTCATAATAAGCAGTGTGGGTTTCCCGGGTGAATAATTGAGCTAGAAAGTGGTGCACCCACTTGAGATGTGTGAGATTGAATGACTCATAGTGAGTCATGGGAAGTCTTTTGTATGCATGCCTCCCACACCATGTACCAGTTCAGATGTCATTGTTACTGTGTTGACTTGTCTCTTGTTCATTCATTCAATCCACTCTTCTCTTTAGCACATACTTTGTATCATGGCTTATCCAAACGTTCTTCAAGTACTTCTTCCTTACGAGAACTTGCCATGAGGAAGTTTAAGAAGAGCATAATACTTGTAATAGCATCTTAAAAGCATAGATGGTTTCCAATGGTTCCACAACAATTATTCATTTGTATAACATGGGTAAGTGCAGCATAGGTGAAACAAAGAGGAGTGCTGAAAAGATTGAAATAACTATGACTAAGTTAGAATAACTATGACTAAGTCTATTTTATTATCAATAAAGGTAACATTCAGAGTGGGGTACCCTTTTACAAAGATAAGAGGGATGTTGTTGGAACTGTGGATGGAAGACCAGAATTACAGAGTGATACCAATAAATGCTGGCATCATCCCTTTTGAAGTTTTCTATACTGTTTGACCACCTACAGCATGAAGAAGGGACTCTTGAACTGCCAATATTTTCTCAGCAAGTAATGGATGGTTTTATAAGTTCAGGAAGTGCTGGTGACTGTAACATCAAACTCACTAGAGAGGCTGTTGATGTTGCTGCTTCCAGGTTTCTGCACGTGTTTAAAGCAAGTATAGCAATTAAGGAGTAAAGTCTGCAGCAGGGCTTTAGTGCTGGTGAAACAGGCATATTTTGTAGATACTTGCTGAATGGGACATACGCATCCAAGAAAGGGAAGACGCTTTCAGGTTTCAAGGTAACAAACGACAGACTAGTACTGCAGCTGTATGGCAGCACTGAGAGTGATGTTAAATGTAAGATACTACAAGGTGACCATTCATAGAATGTTTAGTCAGCATGCTTCACCAGTTCACTGGGTATCAAATAAAAAGGCTTGGATAACTGCAATAGTCTTTGAAGACTGGTTTATAAATTGCTTTTCCATTAAAGTAGAATGATACTAGTATTAACATATAGTTTTTTGTGTGACTGAACAGTATTTGATTTCTTATATGTGTTTGGTATGTCACTTAGTGATGATACCAAAGGCATTTCTTAGGAGAGTGTCTGGAACAATACCCTTATCAACTATGTAAAAAAAATAATGTTAAACAGATTCACTTTTGGTACACTTTTGTTGGAATAGATCATCCATTCAAAGGCAGGGAAGGGTATGTACTCATTTAGAACGCACATGAAAGTTTAGACTTTTTCAGTCAAAGGAATAGATGTATTTACAGATGCCTGCTTTATTCAAATTAGTCTTGGTATTAAAAATTCATTTAGGTCCACAATTTGTGACTATTACATACAATTACTGGTGCTCCCAAATGCCACTTGCAAGTGTTTATTCTGTTAGCAAGACTCTCATTTTCAAGCATGTGTAAAACTTGAAAGTTAATTCACATTCTCTAGATCATAGATTATTTTGTTAAGGTAATTTTTGATGAGTTTCCTTAAGCAATAGAATAATTGATTTAATTGTATCTCTTAATCACATGAGTTGGAATTAGTTTATCTGTTATTACTGTTGTATGACAAGTAAATGTGTTTACTTGTGCCTCTTCAAAAGATATTGGGCCTAACTCACAACTTTGAACCTACTCAAGATTTTGTTTTGGATTATTATGCAAGAGTGACTCTCTCCTTTTCATTCTCATTTAAAGGCATAGATGACTTACATTCGTTATGTAACTTGTTATCTTAAATGAAAGATTAGGGAGTCTCCTGGAAATAAGATAACTGGTTTGCTGGTCTTGCAGTTGCATTAAGTTGATGAGCCAGACTCTTTTCAGCATAGCACTGAATTTTTCTTCACCCTTTATTTCCCAGATTTTGATTTCTTGATTTTTGAGATTAAGTGTGCATGCATATATGCAGCTGCATTTGTTTGATGTATACCATTATATATGAAAGTAGCTTTTGCATGCCCTCTTGTCATATCTCGTCTTAATGTACCCCAAGGAGAATTTTTATCTCCCATTTTCACTGTTTGAGAATGAAATTCTTACATGCTGCTCTCTTCTAAGAATGGCAGTAGATCCCAGTTATTGTTAATGTGATATCCCCTAATGATTACCATTTTTGAAAAATGACTCATCATCCCTCTAATCATCCTTTAAAATTTGTTTAGCTTCAGAATCAAGGGATATATGGCCTGTAATAGTAAATACAGTATTACTTTTTGTTCCTGTATCACTGAAAAGAAAAAATTAATATTTTCCTGTTGAAGCTCCTGTACTACCTCCCTAGATTTTAAAATCCATCCTTTGATGGAGCAAGTTATTGTTGTACAACAGGAAGATAAGAAAAATACTTTGAAGGATGTGAAAATGTTTTCTTGCAGGACATCAACATTACACGGAAGTCCTCCCTTACCTTCCCCTTATTCTTTGCAGTGTTCTGGCTCTCTGAATAATTTATACTTATAATAGGAGTATCTGTGATCTGTCGCCAGGTTTGAAATGTTGACAGTACTCCAATTGTGTGGGATAATTAGGTGTTTAGTTCAAAGGGCATATATTTTGCTGGCTCATTCCCCAGAACAGTCATTTATGGGGATCATATTATTTTCATGAATTCTAAGATATATATTAAGAATCTTATGGGATTATATTGGAATGGTATAGAATTCATTGCATATACTGTTGAAAAGAAGCTCAGTGATTATGCTTTAGAAAGAAAAATCTAGCTGTAGAAATGGTCATTAGTGTTGTTGTGTGGTCACTTTCTTCCGTCCTTTTAATGTATGTAGGAGGTACTTATCTGTATTAGTAATGAGCACACACTGGTCCAGGATGAGGATGAGAAGGTAGTTTGGTATATTATAGCTGTAGTTATATGCCGCTGATTGAGGTAACACTGCAGACAGATCTGTGTATAATGCAGTCCTTAATTACACTCGTTCACTAGATTTATCCCTTTATTTTATGTAATTTTCAAGAAAATGGTTTTACAATGGAACCCAGACATTTCTAAATATCATAGGATATAAAGATATATGAATTTGAGTTATATTATAATGCTGTTCTTCATCTTGTAGAGGGGATTTCTGAGTCGTAATAATGTGTTCTTCATATGCAGGAAACTGACATAAAGGGGCATGTGCAACAGATCTTGCTGTAGGAAGATGGTGAGGAAATTGGAAACTTCTTAAAGAAAATGGCATATTCACACATGCACAAACATTGCAAGACATCTTCTTTGATCTACCACAGGTGACATCATTTTTCCCTTGCTTCAGCACTGTCCACCATGCTGTCTTAGACTTCAGTTGTCCTTCAGGTGATAGATAATATCTCAGAGGTAAAAATATGAGACATTATTGAAACTTTGTATTATCAAGAGCATAAGAAATAGTGTTGTGTAATAGAAGTGTATTAGATAATAGTTTCTTTTAGTGTGTTCCAGTACAACAGGCATGTTTTAATAGTGATGATTAAGTTAGAAACTTCATTGTGATGGTTTGTTAGTCTAGAAGGCTTGATCTTCCTCTGTTTACCACAGTTTTTAATTTTCTTTGTATGATTTTTTTGTCCTGCAGTCCTTTTAGGGTGTTTTGTAGACATACATCTTCTTATAGTATGAGGTTACTTCGAATGTCATGCATAAAGAGCAAATTGATCCCCCTCAAGAAGATCAGCATTTGCATCATATTATCCATTACATTTATTTGGTTGTGCATTCTTCTAGTTTCTTTGCATCACTGATCAATTTAGAGGTTATATTATTTCTAGTAATTAGACACTTCTAAAATCCCAAGTTCTTTGACATCTCAATATTTTAAGCTTTTTTTCCACCAGGAAATTCAGTTGCTCTTGTTGAATTCCCAAAGCAAATATCTTTGCTCTACTTTATTCTTATAAGTGAAGATTATTGTGTATTTAGTATCTAACTTAAAAATATCACTTTTGCCAGTTATTTTTGTAACCTGAAGTGTAGCTTAGTCAGTAAGATCTAAACCTCTATCCATGCTGTGAAATTTTAGCTCCTGGGAATAGGTTAGCTTTACATTTTTGCTGAATAAGTTTCCTTTGTAGAGGGAATTTCAAGTCACTCTTTATCAACAGTATTTCTTTTTCATGGGTAGTTCGAGTTTCTGCACTCTTACTGCTTGTTTGGTTGGAGGAGTAACATTGTAAGTCTTCTTAGCTGCGAGTTACCTGTGTTTTCCCAGCTGCAAGGAAGTACAGAACTTTTCTTAACATCCTAGTTCACTTTTATTGATGTCCTCAATTCCAGTATTGTTATGAGGGTAAGAAGAATGATCAGATTCTAGTTTGTATATATTCTTGTAAGCTTGGTTATGAATCACTAAGTACATTCCTGACATTATCAAATGAGAGAAGACTTACCTCATGAAGGGAAGCACTTTGTAGATTCAAGGAAAAATCTAAGGAGGTAAAAATTCTCCCTCAGTTGTAGACTGAAAGTAGTAGACGCCACATCAGCCAACTATCGAGTTGCTGGAACTTACATAATTTTTGTTGTCCATTGTGGCATGTTAGGTGCTCTTTGACCAGCCAGATGGATGTGGCACAAGGTTTTTCATTAAAGAATCTCAATTTTGTGTGAGTTACAACATACTGAAAATAAATTTTTTATGCTCCAATAGAATGTTGTGTTTTCATGCTGTGATAAGGGCTACAAAACAGAATTTTGTAGTTGTCAATAGCACTTTTATCTTTACCCAAAATGTTTCAGTTGTTTATGCTTTAACAAGTACCATTTATTCATCAGATTGTCAGGCAAGCAGGAGGCAGTAATACAAAATGTTTGTGTTGTTTCGGTTGTTGCGGAATGACACGTTACATTTGTGGATGTTTAGAATGCATTCATGGACCTAGAGAAGGCATATTCAGCCTTCTTATTTGACAGCATCTTCCAGCAAAGTAGCCTCCTACGTGCCAAACTGAATTGGGTACTTTTCAAATTTTTCAAAAAGAATACTATGAAAATTATACTTGCAGTAGGTGTGTCAGTGAATAATCTATTTATTTCAAGTTGAAATCTTGATAGGAGCAAAAGGCTGCCCCATCAAAATAAAAGATAATGTTTCATAACATTACTGTGTATATGTATAATGATTTTTAACGGAGCAGTTGATTTTGACATCCATCAAATGCTAAAGAATCATTTTGGCTAGGGGCCAGGTACTTGAAGTGGACCCCCAAACACACACACATAAACACACACACATTTTTTACTTCCAGAATATAACCTTTCATATTAGAATTTGTTGAGAAGGCTGCATATTACTGAGTAAACTGGCATGCATTGTGGAAGGCACTGAAAACCTATGGTGTAGGAGGAAAGTTGCTAGATGCATTGAACATCACTCTTCAGAAATAATAAAGTATATGTTAAAGTGAATGATAAGGTGAATGAAAGCTTTGAGATAAGCTTAGAAGTAAGGTAGGGTTGTATGATGCTAACTTGGCTTCCCAGTAGATATATCAATGGGGCACTGAGATTAAGACAAGAATTGGAAGAAAGGGACAAAGTTTAAGTTGGATAGGAAGACATGGTTGTTGGTCTCTAGTTCATCTGCAGACAATTTGGTGTTAGTGTGTAAAAGAAGGAAGTTGTAGGTAATTGTTGGAAAGATTTAAGTGATCGGTTTGAAAGAGAGGAATGAATATAAACAGTGAGCAGAAGTGCAAGGTTTGGATGGGTGGCAAAATGCTGGAAGAGGAAGAGGTTACTGAATGTAAATAGTTCATTTAGTATTTTGCAAACAGCATAGCGGAGGGAGAAATAAAGGATATAGCTGTCCAATGGTGGAAAGTGATTGCATTCTTTGGGATAATTGTGAAATGAAAATACATGATCATAACTGTGAAAGCAGGAAAGAAGTACAGCATAGTTCTGCCAACCCCAACCATGGATATGAAAAATGAAAATTGAATGGAGCAGATGTTTGTAGGATTTAGGTTGCTGAAAATGAGCTGTTTTGAGTGGGGCTTGTACAGGTACTTATGGGTATATATTATTGAAGTATATTAGAACTGTAGAATGTTAGAGAGAAAGATATGCATTGGGATGTTACAATGTGTGTGAGACAATACATGATGATAGGTTGGTTAAGAAAATGTAGGGGATCGAGGTAGAAGGAAGTAGAGGGAGTGGAAGACAACTGGTATTCTGGGAGGGAAATTAAGGGATTACATTCGGAGGAGGACCCACAAAAGTGTGAGTGGGATAGAGTATGTTAAAGAGGTCTGTTTTAGTATGGCAACCTGGAGATTTCTCTGCCATGATCACTTCCTCCCCTTCTCATGGGATACCTACCTACCTATGAGCACCTGTGACAAGATTCTGCCAGAGATACATACAATTAAGGTCTAATCAAGTACTTTAGGGTATCTTGATTGAATGCAGTTGACAGAAAATCTCATTTATGTTTGTTGCTACAATTGAACCCTTAAGCTTAATTCAAATAGCATGGAAAGTAGTATGTGGAGTTGGTTTGTATCCTTTATCCAGAAGACATTTAATATCTCTTGGCTATTTATTGGAATCATTTAGTATCATGGTGTAATCATCTTAGGGATAAAAATCTCAGTTCTTTGCCAAAAAATGTGCAATATCAATACTGTTTATACGACAGTAATTAACCTATTTGCTTTCAGGCAAGTAGGAGTCAGTTATCAGTTAGTCATGGGATAAAGTCTTTAACCCAAGAATTATAAATTAGTCGTGAGATAAAGTCTTTAACCCAAGAATTATCAGTTAGTCATGTGTTAAAGTCTTTAACCCGAGAAACTGTAAATCAAATGTCCATACAGCCCTTTTAGGGAGCAAATATTTTACCATGATTGCTCTTTATATATTGTTTTCTTCTGGTTATGTTTTTATGTTAAGCACAAATAGTTACAGTGTTTGTTTTGTAGATTTTATGCAAAATTAGTGATATTAAAGAATGATTGTATGAATGTAGGTAAGTAGAATTTAATGCCACAGATACTGTTCATTCAGGGTCCAACAATATGCTCATCTTTTCAGATTCTTAGTGAAGTAATGTTTGCATTTGACATTTGTCTTTGCTGTTTATATGATAAAGTTACATAGGATATTATGATCTCGGAAGATAATCCTATGTATAAATATTATGCTAATGGATTCAGATGTGCTGCATTCATTTACTGATTTGCGAGGTGTTCACTACAATTTGATTGTGAATGTTTTAAGCACAAGATTTTATCTTATTCCATTAGTGAAATATTTATAAAAGGAACAAAGCATTTAACTGATAGTTTAATAACATTATTACACTGAAAATTAGTTTATATTGTCAGATTACATGATATTGAGGTGTTTTCTAGCAAAGAAAATAAAACTAGAAGACTGAGGATATAGTCTTTTTTGTTTGTGTGAAGTGTACTACTTCTCCCACTGTGCTGCTTCTACCATAGTCAGGCAATCCTTATACTTATTCCGCAGTATCAGAAAAACTGTTTAGACTAAAGGGAAGAAAAATTATTATTTGACTAATTAATGTTTCTTCTTCCATGATCTTCAATGAGAAGCATTAGGTTCTGTATTTACTTTGTCTCATGTGCACACCAGTTAAGTATTAGAGTGTCCCTTCAAAGTGTGGAGTCGTCATACTTGCTTAGGTTGAAAAGGAGTTATGCCATTTAGTAGCAGTTTAAAGAAACATACCTTGTAGGGTTAGCATATGTATGAATATGCTTTCATGGAGGGTTAGAACATGAATGAATAAATTATTCCCAGAAGGTTAGCACAGTTGCAAATACATTTTCACATGGAATTTTCCTTCATACTATTTTCAAGAGTAACTTCATCAGATCTATAATGCCAACTTGTTGAAGTGATCAGTTAAATATCACCCTGTCCTTCATCAGAATGAACTTTTTCTGTTAATCTGTGGAATTATATAATCTGATCAGGAAGTTTAAGATGTACATGATTCTGATAAGCATAGACAGTATAGTAGAGTAAACGTTACCATATCCTGGTCTTACACCTTTCTCATATATCTGATGGAAAATCTCCTATCCCAGGACAGGAACCTTCCTCTATACACATTCACACACACTGGTTTGTAGCATAGGCTTGTGCATGTATGTGCATGCATACATAGGGGTAAAGACAAGGTACATATATAGAGGATTAAGCGACGGGGCAACACAAGTGTAAAACTCTATTCCTGTAACACACAAGTGAGAATCACACTCCCTCAGACCTTCCAACCATCTGCACACCTCCACATAGTCTGATTCAACTTTTATCATATCATTAAGAAGACTCAGCATCTTTACATCATTTTAGACAAGACAGTTGGACCTGTAAGATGTGATATGGCAAGAACAACTTTAAACTTTTCAGTGTCTGCAAAACTTAAACATTCCACTTGTCATTTCTTTATAAATGCCATTGAAGGTTAATTTTTTTTTATGTGATATATGTGTATATATATATATCATTTTATGAATTCAAAGAAAGTGGAAAAATTTATTGTGTACCTTACCTTCCTGCCATAGGATATCTTTCAGTGGAGCTCCCAAAACACTCAGGAAGCGAGCTACATCCACTGGGTGGGACCAAATAAGTGCAGTGCTGTTGTGTGTATGTCTTTATGGGATGAGTGAAGAACAAGTGAGTAGTACGAATTCAGTATTCTCAGTATGGAAGTTGCATCTTGGGCATGAGGGTCTTGCAATACGTTGAATTGTTGTTTGTTTTGGGTTATGTCCAGAGCATAGACAAGAGAGTGTAATATGTACATGTCTGGGGAGTGTAGTTTCTGATGGGCATATGTTTGATGGAGCGTAATTTAAAGTTGAAGTTGAGAAGTTTATATTTATTGCTTATTGAGTAATTAGAGTCTGTATATGTTTTGTCAGTGTTATAAGGCAGTGGTAAACTTTCTATTTCTGTATGGGGAATGATGGTTTGTTGTAAAGTGATTTGCATGGGAGGTTTTAAGAGCTGTAGCAAAGAATATATACATATATACCATGATTTTACTTTCCTGGCCCAGGATCCCCTTCTGTAGGGCTTCTACAGCAATCAGGAAGCCGATCACATCCAATGTGAAGGGCTGTAGATTAAGAACAGTAGGAATGTTGTGTGTGTGTCTTCGTGGAATGAGCACAGAACTGTTAAGAAGGAAGTGTTCACTGTCTTCAGTGCAGAAATTTCACCTTAGGCATTAGAGGTTCTGCAATATGTTGACTCAGTGTTTGTGATACCAGAGGGATGAGTGGTGTCTGAACACAAACAAGAAAACAGGGAAAGAATGAACTCCTTTGGAGTGAGAAGTTCTTCAGAGAGATTTTACTCCATTGGTACAACATTGCTGTAGTTTACTTTTCACTCCCATTGTAACGATAAGCGAGCCAAGTCTGGCAGTGTTGGTAAGAGAGCATAGCTTGTGCGTGTATGGGGAGGGTAGTTTCAGGTGAGTGTATCTGTAATGAAGTGGTTTTTATTGAAGACTTAGTTGGGAAGGTAGTTGTTTAATGTTTGTCTAGTTATTACAGTGTATATATGTTTTGTTAGCTTTGTATCTGTTGGGGGAGAGGGGGATTTTTATGTATAGTTTGCTGAAGTGTGAAGAAAGGAGGAGCTTTTTATTTATACTTGTGGGTAAGTGGCTGATTATAAAGTGGTTTGGAGAGGAAGGATCTAATGCAGCTGCACTCACTTACTTAACTTGTACCCTCCAAATTAGGATTTCAGGTCTTCTTATCCCAATCAAACTAAATTTCTGGGCTAGACATAACATCTTTTCCTTACATCTACATATGATGGTCTATCCTTATACCCCTTGAGAAACAAATTTCATCACTTAATATTCTAAGCTCAAGTCTGCGGCCTAATTACTATATCCCCATTTTTAACTGTTTTTATAACATCTCGTGGCTCAGATAGGATAGAATAATTGTGAAATATTTGTCTATAGTCAGTAGTTTTTTTAGGTAGGGGTATTCTGCAAGTCTTCCCATTGTATTTACTCTACCTTACACCTGTTAGGATTGTCTCATAGCGGTAATTTCCACTTGAGATTTGTAGTTCAACAAAGACAATTTTTTAACAGTAAAACTGGTGAGAATTAACAGAACCTGTAATAAAATCATAAAGATTGAGATTTCAGAGCAGTATGATTTGAATATCCTATAACTGATGATTCATTTCGTTGACTTAGAGTCTTTAAAAAACGTTTTGATTCACTCTCCTAACAGATTACTGTGCCTGGTAAGAATGAAATAATTTTCTTGTATTTTGATTGATGAAACATTTGATATCACTTAAAATAATGGGTACTGTAATTTTCAAGCAATTTGTACGATGTATTTGCTCTGTGTGACTCTTGGTAGTTCAAGATTGTTTATTGTGGATTGCAGTTAACATGACCAATATTTTAAGTGTAGTGCAATTGTCATTACTCTTACTGCTGTATGTTTAACTACCTTGCATTTATTCAACTGCACAGCCCTGTTTTCTCAGGCACAAAGATAATGGAAAGTTACTATTAAAATCTATTTATAGATTTGTCCTTTAATTGTATGCATTAATTTGAATAGGACATATTCATCTTTCAACTCATTATGTCAGGGTTCATATGGGACTGCAGTAGTCAGAATAATTCTGAATTTTGCATAACGTAAAATCCAGGCCTAAGAAGTGTGAGAATGATTTTGAAATTTCTGTTCTGTCTAAATTTTGACCTTAGGACCTGTAAAGATAATCCAAAACATAAAATGATTTTGTGAACTTCGTCTTTTTTCCTCATAGATCTTTGTGAATAATTGTATTTTAAAACTAATACTGTGATTGTAAAACTGTAGTTCTTTAGAACTGATAATGCTCGTGTGCTATGTGTAAGTTGATAGTTTTGAAAAAATTGCCCAAAAAAATGGTCTCAGAGGGCCTGAAAGGGTGAATTTTAACCTCCCAGTTAGTGTGCAAGCCCCTTTATATTCACCACTTTGATTTAGGGAAATGGGAAAATCCTTACTCTATTACATATTCTTTAGTGGATGGTTGTTATACAAGTTGGCTTAAGTACTCATTCTTAATAGGGTGTTAGGGCTTTGTAAAGTTATGTTGAATGTTGGTCACAAAAGTTTTCCATTCTTAACCATGTAATTGGCAGTCCTCTTACTGTGATAAAGCTCATTAAGAAGGACTTTTTTGTAAGATTTTAAAGATTATGGATTTTTTTTTCCATGCTGTAGATGGTCTCCATTACAAATATTTCAAGATCTTTATAGATTTCAGCACACCATATAGCAGTTTCTAGATAATATAAAGTCTCCCATAATCCATGTAGGCCTTAGATTTGAGAACCCTCTTTTATTTTCATACTTGTTTACCATTTCCTATGATAATGAGTTAGTGCCAGGAACAGATGAAGAATGGCCTTATTTGCTCACATCTTCTCTCCAGCTGTCTTATTATACTTATATCTCATTAAGCCAAATGGATATTTGGTGCAATTATAGATTTTGCAGAGCTCTTGTACAGTATTATTTGCATCTAGATAAGCAAAGACAAAAGCGGGTAATGTTTTTCCGTAGACTCTCCTTGTTGCACCCAGCTGAATAGAAAACATTACAATGAAAGAAAGTTATGAATTTGGGTTTGAGGATTTTAAAGTAGCAAGTCATGTAAACAGTAAAGCATGACTCTTAAAGCAAACTGCTGTTTGTACTTGCTTTAGAGATCTTATCATAGATACTGCATGGAAATGAGTGTGAAAAATTTGCTCTTCTATCTTTTGTTATATAATGACAAAAATAGCATTTCAGCACTTCTCAAATCATGTATATAACTGCATACTTAATGTAAAATGTCTGTTAGCCTGTTTTTTTTTTTTATCATGGTCAGCATTATTGTCAGTCATATAACATATAAGAGTTTATTCATGATATAATTATTAAATCCGAAATACAATAAATCCTTAGCTTTAAGCATAATGAGAAACCCCTTACATGTTTTATGTTGAACTTTTTTGTTTACATGAAAATATAGATACTTTTGCATATTATCACTGTACACAAATAGATATATTAAAAAGCACAGGGTTTTGAATAATGATTTTACTCATCAAGTAAGATGATGAAGCAATCAGCAGTGTTGAGAGGTTTACAAATTCAGTGATTTACTTCATCTATTTGTTGTCTGTAATGTTTCACTGCTTGATTTATTTATTAAGTCATATGAATGCATTTAGAAGTCTAGACACTCTTTATTAGATTCAGTATAGTTAACCAAGAATTGTGGATTTCTTTTCCCAGAACCCTTTCTATTAATTTTCAGATTCCACTAGTTGATAGTACTGTAGTTATTTTGGACTTCTACTGCACTTTTGGTCCTGCTATGTACTTGTGCAGGATTATTTTCCAGATACAATGACCACTTGACATTTCTATTTGGTCTCTTATTATGTTAAACTCATTGTTTAACTTTCTGTTGTTGAAATCTAGGCTTAAGATCAACATATAAGAAGTGTGTGTGATTTCATTTACTTGAGATCAATTGCTTTGGACTGGGCTGTCTAATGTTGTACTTATTTTATTAATAGTGTTAACCTGTCTGTAAAATATGATTTACATTAACATCAGCTTTTAAAGTACATACCTTTTAGGGTATTTTTTTTTTCCAAGACATGAAGGTCTCATCCTTTTTTATCTGGATTTTACAGATATGAATCATCTATGCCAGTTAGTGTGATTTTTCAGTACCAAATTTATAGTGTGACATGCATTTTACAAAGCCTGTATGTTCACTAAAGGTTGCATGGTGGAATAATCAAAGTGCAGTTATTTCATTTGGTATATTTTTTATTACATACAATGTACCTTCATTGCAATGTAAATAATTTTCGGAGCATCACTATCATTAGTTGTTTACTTCAAGTGGCCCCTTCCTATGTTATTTATATACCAGTAAACTTTTAAAATACGGTAGTCTGAATTTGACAAACTTGTACAATTAAAAGCATATGTAACACAAAAACTACTTTTGTTCATTTCATAAAACTGGCATTGTTTTGACAGGAGCATATGAGAAAAGTTCTTAAGTTTTTATTTTAGTATATCTTAATATTTATAACAGTTAGCAAAAGAAACATGTTAAAGAATGTTCCATACTGTATGTTGATATTTATCTTTACCTAAGCCTATCATCCATTACATATGTAAGATCACATATAGTGGTGTGCATACAAGATATATACATGTCTGCACGTTCATTTGCACTTCCGCTACAAGCAGTATAATGTACATTTACATCATTTTTTTCATTTAGAATGTGCAATACAGTACACATTTGTTGTTGATATTATCTTTCTGTATTAACATTTTCTTGTGTTTTTATCATCAAAATTAATACTGAACATGGTAACTAATGCTGATTATGAAGGCCTTTCAGTCATCAAATCATAGTCATGCATCCATGTATATCCTCATTGTTATCTAATGCATACTTACTGAGCTGGGCAGCAAGAATCGTTAATCCTCTCCTTTCTATCCCTTACAGTAGGTATTACCATACATACATGTAGTTAATGTCCCCATAAATTTTTCAGTCATTTTGAGCCATTTTTCCTTTGCAGTAATCTCTCTTATATTAACATGCATTCCTCATTTTGTTCTGAACGTGCTACTTAGATCTTTAGAATTATTAACCTTCTGCATTTTCTGCTTATTTAACTCTTTATAATG
>JAUUDW010159138.1:0-14887 GCA_032361385.1 Panulirus guttatus | reverse complement strand
CCCAGAGAGAGAGAGAGAGAGAGAGAGAGAGAGAGAGACAGAGAGAGAGAGAGAGAGAGAGAGAGAGAGAAACTAAATGCTATCACTCAGAACACACTAAACTTTCCATTGGGCATTATTCAAGGTCCACCTCGTCAGCAGGACCCTCCTCCAGTAGGTGTCCACCTCGACAGCAGCACCTTCCTCGAGCAGGTGCCCACCTCGTCAGCAAGACCCTCCTCCAGCAGATGAACACCTCGTCAGCAAGACCCTCCTCCAGCAGGTATGCATCTCATCAGCACGACCCTCCTCCAGCAGGCGTCATACTCGTCAGCAGCACCCTCCTCCAGCAGGTATCCATCTCATCAGCAGGACCGTCCTCCAGCAGGCGTCATACTCGTCAGCAGCACCCTCCTCCAGCAGGTGTCTACCACATCAGCAGAACCCTCCTCCAGTAGGTGTCCTACTCGTCAGCAGGACCCTCCTCCATCACGGCGTCCTACTCGTCAGCAGGTGTCCACCTCATCAGCAGGACCCTCCTCCAGCAGGTGTCCACCTCGTCAGCAGGACCCTCCTCCAGCTGGCGTTCACCGGGAGTGACGTCCTCAGCACCCACTCCCGGGCCCACGCCCCACCAGGACCCTCCTCCCTTCCACGGGCACCATAAATAGCGGAGACTTTACACCCTGGTGTGGATAAATCTCTCATTGTCCAGCTGGTGTAAATCGCAATAATGTAAGTGGCCGGCCATTACCCAGCCTGGCGGCCGTAACTCACCAGTGCTGCTCCTCAGTTCTCGTGGCTCGTCCACTGGCGGTGGCGTGGGGTCCCCAAAGCTGCTGTTGCTGTTAAACCTGTGTTACATGCCGTCGGGGTCCTCATCCCACCCCACACACGTCCACTGCTGGCGGTGTGGTGGCCGAAGCGTGTGTTGGTCGGCCTGCTGCGTCGTGGAGTGTCCCTACTCCAAACACGTCCACGTACACTTGTTCTGAGAGTCCACAACGTCAAGCAGGAGTCCACAAGCGACAAGAAGGCTGGTGGTGTCCGTCCTCACATGTGTCTGGCACCATGGATGCTGGTGTCCTCACATATGATGCGAAGACCTGCACTCCTTACACGAGGGCCCAGCGGGTGGGCATGACGACCCAAATGGTGTCTCAGATCTTGGGACCAGGTGAGTGTGGCTGGGGTGTCCGGTGGGTGTTCAGAGGGCCAGGGCGTGGTGTGGGGAGCGTATGAAGGACTGGTGGGTATCCTACGTGTTGAGTACCGTCTAACACTTTCCAAGAATGGCAGTGATTGGGCAAGAGCCACCTCCTCTGCTCTTGTTTTTCTAATTGGGTGGTTAGCAAGTGGGTTGGGGGAAGGAAGTGGCTGGACAAGAGCAAGTACTGGGGAGATATATGTATGGTTATAGAGTGTACATATGGATGGTGAAGGTTTTACTGAGCTGTCTGGATAGTTTCCTAGACACGAATTCTTGGTGCCATATTTATGTACCCCTGGCAGGCTAGAGAGGTGTGTGTGTGTGTGTGTGTGTGTGTGTGTGTGTGTGTGTGCGCGCGCGCGCTTAGGAAGGAAAATGGAGAAGCTTCACTAAAACTATTCACTGAATAGTGTGTACCGATGGACGCCCGGAGCCTCTCTCAGGCCCTTGATGCTCAGTCTTCTTGTTGCTGTCGGTGGCGTCGAGGAGGCAGCGTGGGTCACCCAGACAGCCGTGAATGCAGTAACGGAAGCCTAAAGACAGCCGTGACTGCAGTAACGGGGAAGCCTAAAGACAGCCGTGACTGCAGTAACGGAAGCTTAAAGACAGCCGTGACTGCAGTAACGGGAAGCCTCAAGACAGCCGTGACTGCAGTAACGGAAGCCTATAACAGCCGTGACTGCAGTAACGGAAGCTTAAAGACAGCCGTGACTGCAGTAACGGAAGCCTAAAGACAGCCGTGACTGCAGTAACTGACAGTACCTAGGAGCAGCAACAGTGACACGACCAAAGAAAACTGCATTACAAAGAAACTGAAGGAGGCATCAACAGTGTTAGCAAGAGAAGTAGCATCACAGATTACACTGCCAACAACAGAAGCCCGTAATACAAGCAACAGAAGCCTGTAATACAAGCAACAGTACAAGTAACAGCAGAAACACTACAAATATAAGCAGTATTCCAGACAACACAACGTTACAAACACAACATGCATAAGTACAAGCAAAACAGTCCCCATTACAAGTAACATAAGTAACACTGAACGAAACACCCAGTAGCAGGAAAGGACAGTAACAAGCACAGTGACAAGAAAGGCCAACAGAAGGAACAGCAGGAAGAAAGGTCAGTCGCAGGAGCATCAACGATAAAGGCCAGGAGCAGGAACAGTAACCAGAGAAAGGCCAGCAGCAAGACCATTAATGAGAAAGTTCAGTAGCAGGAACAGGAACGATCGAGGCCAGTAAAGGAACGCACAACAAGTAAGGCCAGTACCGGGAACAGTAACGAGAGAGAAAGGCCAGTAGCAAGTAAAGTAACAAAATAAGAGCCAGTTGCAGAACAATAACATGAGAAGGGACAGTTGCTGGAACAGTAACTAGAGAGAGGCCTGTTGCAGGAACAGTAAAATGAGACTGACCAGAATGAAAACAGTAACGAGAAAGGCCAAGAGCAGGAACAGCTAACAAGAGGGAAAGGTCAGTAGCAGAAACAGGAACGAGAGCAGGAACAGAAGGAACAGAAGAACACCATAAGCAGGGGGACACTAGCAACAGATGATCCTTTCTAACAGACAGTAGCTATTCAACTTAATAGTATCTGCATCAACTTTAGCAACAGCAGGAGCAGCAACAGTAGCGGCAGCAAGAGGAGTAACCTCAGCAGAGGCAGCAGCAGCAGTAGCAACCCAACAGAGGCAGCAGCAGCAGTACTAGTAACATAAGCTGAGGCAGCAGCAGAAGCAGCAGTACTAGTAACATAAGCAGAGGCAGCAGCAGCAGTAGCAACCTCAGGAGAGGCGGCGGCAGCAGCAGCAGCAGCGGACTGTGCGCGGGCCGGCTCTCCGACAAAGCCGCTCGTAAAGCGTCACAATTACTATCAACGTCCTATAACTGGCGACTTTACGGTCATGGTGCGGCTAGAAGTGCGCATTAGATTCCCGCTTTACCTACTACCGTATCATAAGCTGGGCTCCCTGCCTGCCTGCCTCCCTCTCCCTCCCTCAGCGGACCTTGTTCAACACGCTGCAACAGGAGGCTCTTCCGTCTCCCCAGCCAGTCACCACCACCACCCCCAAAGCACTCGCCATCAATGATGCTTCAGGATCAGCCGTTGCCAGTCGCCACCACTGCTCCAACACACCGCCGTCACTGGTCTGGGGGTAACAGACCACTGCTCCTGGTTCACCGTGGCTGGTCCGTGGTCACCATCACTGCTCTCGGGGTCACCATGACTGGCACCGAGTGGAAATCTGTTTTTTTTTTCCAGCACCAAGTCGAAAGAATTCTAAAATGGTGGGGCACTGAAATAAAAAAATCCGCCTGTTGTCAGAGAAAATAACAGAAACTCACAGCCAGCAAAAACCAACAGGAGAGAGCAAACTACGTCACTCCTCGTTACTTAAAAACGTCAATATGAAAAATAATGCTGACGGCAGCAAGGGTAATCCTGAAGAATTCTACACTGATAACAGAAAGGAAAAGAGCCGTTACCTATTCAGTATGTTCTATCTTAAGGAAAACAGATGAGACGAAGATAAGGCAAAAATCTTTTAAAAGATAATTCTTTTTTATGTGCATTTTGACCTATGAAAACACATTGGATTCCAAGTGCAGTCCCACTGCTAATAGAGGATGAGATTCTGCTCTACTCAGACATACATGATGAAAATGAACTATAAACACTGAAGGAAGTGAAAGTAAATGGGACGTTCTTGTAACTTCTGTTCGCGATAATGAAAAAGCTAAAAAAAAGGGATGCTAAGGCACTTTAATGTTCTTTCCAGTAAGTCATTCCTAACCGGCTACATCCTCACGACTGGAAGTCTGCTAACGCAACAGCGACATTCAAAAAATGGTAACAATTCCCAGCCTGGGAATCATCGCCAAATTTCCCCTTGAAATTCGTCACTGGCATGGAAACCATCACGCGAGACGCCACGGTAAATAATTCACGGGATCATCATTTACTCAGCGATTCGCAGCACTGTTTTCGACGCAGTCATTCATGTCCGAAAAACCTGTTCGAACTCTTTCATATGATAAACACACAGGATAAGAGTTGAACCAGTTTTATTCATTTATTTGGATATTAATGAAGTACTCGGTAATTTACATTACAGCTCACTAATAAAGGCAAATTCGCACTGTGGAGACAAGTGGCTGGAACTTATCTTGGAGGTCCTCTACTGCCACAGCTTGAGCTGAGTCCATGCATGTTGAGCTGGGTCGTTGGACGACCAAGCTGCTGGCGCCCACGTAACACTGGAAGTGGTGGTGGCCAGGTGTGTGTCCGTCAACTGTACACAGTTACCAAGCTTCAGAACGGTACTGGCGTGGCAAGTGGAGTGCCGCTGGGATTATTAAGACCCTTGAGAAAATATTTCCCGTCTGATATACATCACTGTACTGTCACCAATACATTGCGAATATGAAAATTCGTAAAAGACACTAAGTTTTGAAACAGAGGTCCAAGAAAACGTTTACTTATGTATCTATTTATTTTTTTTGAGGCTCAGTCACGGACAAAAGCCCACATCAAGGCCGGGCCTTAACTGAAATATAGACAGGATTATGGAAGGGGAAAGGAGGAGACAAGGGAAAATATTTCTAAGAATTTTTTTGGGAAGTGAAAAACCTGTCTTTTAAAATGTGCCGTGTCATAGTTACTGGAAAAGACATCAGAGGGTAGAGAGGTCCAAAGCTTCGAGGTGTATGGAAAGAAGCAGGTATCAAAACGGCCCACCCTTGAGTAGCCACCGGCCAGACTGTAATATGACTTAGAAAAACTGATGGACTCAACTCACTAGTAGCATAAAAAATCTTTATATCTTAAAGTGAAAAATCGGTAAAAAAAAGTATGAACTCTATTGAGCTTCGTAACGTAGAAGTGGAAAAAAAAATGCAATAATCTCTGATGACCTGTGTAAGAAAAGGAGCACGTTCAAGAAAACATAATTTCAGACTTCAAAGGCGGGGCATTTGATTTAAAGTCCGAGAAAATCATCCCTGTTCTCTTCCCTCACTGGCGCGTCCTAATCTCGAGTATTCCACTCAGTTCTGATTACCATTCTTGCAAATAAGACAAGAGTACGGCGGTGAGGAGGTATGTATGTAGTAGTACATGTGCGTGTTGGAGATGACAGGGTCAGTCAACTGTGCTACTGTGAATGCATCACCAACGTAAGAACATTAGAAGTGAGGACACTGCAAGAGGCCTATTGGCTCGGCAGGTCCTGAGTCTGTCCATCCTACAACCAACCGACCGAACCCATATACACATCCAACCTTCGTTTAAAGCTACCTGAAGAACATGGAAGGTTTTATGGCATTTACACTGCCTCACCGTCACCCCAGAACACAGAGGGCGTGCGGAGCCACACTGACCTCCTTCCAGGGTCGATCGACTGTGAGGAATGAATACCAGCCATTAGAGAAATTCTTATGGACTTCCATTCTGGAGAAGGTTGATTTACAGTGTCAAGATGCCCTTGGCTTCCACAGCTGCTTCAGACTCCATTGATAATCGTGTGTGTGTCTTACTATGACATTCACAAAGGCTCGGTCACCGGAGTCACAAGATGTAAACATGTCAGGGCTCTCACAACATCTGATGTTAACAAAGATCTTCATTGTAACTAAAAGGATCCAAATACTCTGAAGTTACCTTCTGCAGGTAATTAGATCCTGACACACACTGAAGATCGATACTGAAGGTCACGGGTCGTAAGCCATCTGGAGGAATGCTGCCAGAGGCACGGGGGGAAGAAAGGCAACCCGCTCACACCATCCGCTTCACAATTGTTACCCAGAGTCACTAAAGCTTGAGGTAAAGCTTTGACCCTGACCTTGGTCTATCACGAAAGTGACCCTGCTGCATACATCAACTGCTCGAGGCATCAACCGTTGGCAGGACCATCTGCTGATGGCACCTAGCTACCGAAGCCGTCCGCTACTGGAGGTGTCAACTTGCGACATCAATTACTGAAGTCATCGACCCCTTAAAGCGTCAGCAGATCGAACCAGTACATGGTAAGCGCATCAACCAACCAGGATGCGAGACACTGAGAACATAACTACCCTGGGAAGTCACCATCACCTGCCAAACCACATCCCAGTGAGGCAAGATCTAATCACTTCTGTGACTCTGGATGGTTGTCAACAACCGTCGCATCCCCATATAATCTCCGACGTCCGAGGGGGCCAATTCAGCATGCTGCTGATTCGACACATTTCGACCGACTTCTCGTGAGCCAATATCCCCCCCTCTATCTGCCAACTGACGAAC
This sequence comes from Panulirus guttatus, assembly GCA_032361385.1. Taxonomy (NCBI): domain Eukaryota; kingdom Metazoa; phylum Arthropoda; class Malacostraca; order Decapoda; family Palinuridae; genus Panulirus; species Panulirus guttatus. The sequence continues at coordinate 8,415 of JAUUDW010159138.1, read as the reverse complement.
TACATTACTCATAAGTAATGTATTAGGCAAGTTTTCTTTTTTCTACGTTTTCCTACTTTCGAATGACTGAGGTAAGCTATCACGGCGGACCATTATGTGCTCTCAGTATCTAAGGCGCGTCTCACAGGGCACCCTACACCACGGCTCTACGTAGGACACTCAGTCAGGAGACTGATGCACGCCAGTACTCCACCCACAGTCAGCTCAGACCTGCCCCATCCACAGTCACCCCAGAGCGCTTCCCCCTCGTGCCCAGAGAGGGGACGAAGATGGCAGGCCTGGAGTGGTCTTAAAAGACACCCTGATGGGGATACAGAAGGAAATTCAGCAGTCGTGGACGGAGTCCTCTGCCATGGTGCCCCAGAGATTTGGCAGTTGGTGGGCTTGAGTCTCCACCCCCAGGTGCCCCAGACAGTTAGCAGGAGGTGGGCTGGTGTCTCCGCCCCCCGGTGCCCCAGAGAGTTGGCAGGTGGCGGGCTGGAGTCTCCACCCCCGGTGCCCCAGATAGGAGACAGGAGGCCAGGCTGGCTGACAGACAGATGCCATTAGTGATAGTGATGGCGCTCCTGGCCTTATCTGCCTTTAAAGTGTAATGGCTCGAAAGACGATTAATTTTACTGTTTTTGTCCATCACATTGTCGACTGCCTTAATTATTGAGCGGGTCCCGGGAGGGAATCCCATCTTGGGGACCACATTAAGAACATCCCATTACACTTTTTGTCCCCCGGGACAGTAGGGCAGAGCAAGGCAACTATCTTACAAATTCCTTTAAAAAAAAAATTCCCACCACAAAAACACCGCCATTTACCGTACCCAGAAGTGGCAGATGTCCTTCCCCCCTTCCCCTCCCCCGAGTCGGCCAGGCTAAGGTTCTCCACCTGCCACGGCCGGCATAAAACCGCCACCATAAACCAAACTCCGGCCGCAAGAACATACCAAAATAAACCTCCGGCTTTCCCGCGTCCAGGGGAGGAGGCTGCGGGGCGGAGGTGAGGCGGCTGGCTCGGCGTTAGGCCTCCGCCGCCGGCGCCGGTGGGCGGCCAGGCCGCCAGGACATCCCACGCGGAGCAAAATCTACCAAACGGACTGGCACTTTCACTCCCTCACGCACGCCCGACCGACGCTCCATCGCCACTACTGACCACCAGGATGCCACGCCCTTGGCGTTATCTCCGGTGGAACCGCTCCGTCATGCCCACGGAGGCCTATATGAGAGGGAATCCACAGCAATTTGATTTGAATCCCTTGAGCAATGATGCCTGAGTATTTGTGTCTGGCTTCAGAGACCAGCATGTTCCACTCTGATCTCAGGGTGTTAAGTGCAAGTAGTGAAGATATGGAACCGTCAACTGGCGAATATACTATCGCTCCTCTCCATATTAGATAATACCTGAAGTACACTAGACATATGATCACCAAACACATCTCCTACTCTCATTAACTTTGTCGGATACGGTAAAATTCGTGCTATTCTGAATGTAACTGTTCCTGATTATACAAGTGGGATGTCCTGAGCCAATCAGAGAGACGAAGGGCAGCTGTGGAGGTGGTCTGGGGCCTGAGGCACTCAGAATAAACACCTCAATCGTCCGGCACAAGAAATAAATTATGAATTTGCTGAATACGTCGGGTGGTCTCAAGTAGCTATACTCCTCCGTTGCTGTCCAAGAGGCCAGGAGCACCAGTAGCTGCTGGGCCATATATTCCCAAGTAACCCGAAGGCAAAGTTAACCCCAAACCGCTAAACTCCATGATGCTGCGGGAACCAGGAGAGAGAGGAACTCCACGACAAGAGATGGTTGACAGACTAATGAAGCTTACACGCCTCCACGCAGCCAGAGGGAGGGAGGACCTGGCCTTGACAAGATGGGCTGGACGCGCGGACGGCTCCTGACGATCGCTTAATGAAGTCCGGGTGTCTCCTTTGACAACGCCACCTCGCGTAGCGCTTAAATGATACGGACGGGCGAGGCGGTAGCAGGTGTAGCCATCATCGTGTGTGTGTGTGTGTGTGTGTGTGTGTGTGTGAAGAAAATAAGGATAGGTGGTGCGTACCTGTCCTTAAATTTTCTTGACCCCAGCGTTTCAGTAGACGGAAGACGATAGTCCTCCGTGACAGGATTGTCACCTCACCCGTCTGTATCAATTAAGCTTAAACGAGGCAAAGTTGTCCAGAAAAACACCACGAAAAATTCTGAATATCATTTATCGCTAGTAAAGGTGGTAGCGTAAGATACGCTACGCCACAATTATGGCGCGGGTACTTGCGTAAATTACAGTCCGCTCTCAGTTCTTCTCCATCGCGACAGGTCCAGCGGGCTACGCATAAACACTCAGTGATGCCGTCTCATTTTTCTTTATGCTCAAGGCTCCAGTCACGGACAAAAGTCCACATCGACGCCGGGCCTTAACTGAAATATAGAGGATTATGAAACGGAAAAGGAAAAAACAGGGGAAAGTATTCACGAATTCGTGAGAAAGTGAAAGACCTGTCTTTTGAAGTGAACCAGGTCATAGTTACTGGGGAAAGACATGAGAAGGTAGAAAGAACCAAAGCTTCGACGTGTAGGAAAAGAAACAGTTATCAAAACGGCCCACCCTTTAGTTGCTGATGGCCACAAAGCAATCATGTGACGCAGCAGCTTGCCGAGTATTGCGTGGTCTAGCTAGGGGTGGGGGCACGCAAGTTAACACCAACTTGTGCAAAATCGCCAAGAGTGGCGCCATCCAGTGTCACCTGAATTATGACACCCATCCTCCCGTTCACAAGCAGATGTTGCCACCGGCCGGACCCAGCTCACCCTCGCACAATGCACCTACTTAAAAAGATATAAAGAAATTCTTGCCACTCATCAGGTGACCCTATACGAAATTGCACCGTATCAGCAACAGCAGATCACAGTTTTAGAAAATAATTAAGTCGAATATCCAATTTGGAGACTCATAATCGAGGACAGTAACACCTTCCACAACAATAACACAGATAACATCAGGAACATCCTATCTTGCGTCTCCTCAGTAGCAGACATGAGTGCAGATGTTCCTTCCATATTGCACCTATCAAGTTTAAGTGGCGGTTATAAAATGGGCTGTTACAGTAAAAAAAATAACCCAAACTCTTAATTCTCTGCCAGTAAATAAAGAAATCATGGTCTGTGATACTCAAACGTTGGGGCTTTGTATCATCTACAACGGCCTGATCGAATATTCAGAGAGAGAGAGAGAGAGAGAGATAGAGAGAGAGAGAGAGAGAGAATCTGATTTTGTGCCGGTAATACCAGTAGATTTACTGTGCACCCCACGCTCATCCTGTGAGCGGCAGCGCAATAGGGCTGCGGAGGTCACATAGGGCCTCAGTCCACTTGGTCTGCCTTACCTTAGACACTTGAGGTAAACACGGAAGGCTAGGGAGACGCACTGTTGGTCTGACTCGGGTCCATCCTCGACCTTAAGCTGAAGACAAATGACTTGTGTAATCTCACCAAGCCTGACGGAAACCCAACAGGATTTAAGTCGTCATACTCAAGAGCTTATGCTGTCGTACTCAAGAGGTTAAGCTGTCGTACTCAAGAGGTCAAGCTGTCGTACTCAAGAGGTCAAGCTGTCGTACTCAAGAGGTTAAGTCATCGTCCTCACGAGGTCAAGCTGTCGTACTCAAGAGGTCCAGCTGTCGTACTCTGGGGCTTGCACATCGCTGTACACAAGCCAGAGACGCCAACAACGTAAAGCAGTAACGCATCAGACCACAATCATTCCATGTCCCTCGAGGGAAGGGTACACAAAATCGACCCAGCGTTGTGTGTGTGGTTCATGAAAACATAATAATCAGTACCCCAGAGTGAGATGGATGGAATCAGTCGACAGGTAAAGGGGGCGGGTGGAACAGGTGGAGGGGAGCGGGGAATAGGCCGGGATGGGGGTAGGAATGGGTAGAGAGAGAGAGAGGATGGGGTCAGGCGGGCGAGTCTCCAGGAAGGCTGGGTAGTGGAGAGGCGAGGAGGGACTAGAGCGGTGGATGGATCACAAGGACACGGATCTGGAGGCGAGTTCCATGATGGGGTCGGCCGTTTAAAGAGCAGAGGAGGTCGCGTGGGGTGGCAGCAAGGACGGCGACCAGGGATGAGAGGGGAGGGAGGATCGACGGTGAGCTGGGAGGAGGAGGAGTGTGGGTCATCGGCGGAGACCGTCTGCCCGCCGTGGGTAAGGCTGGTTGACGGGGTAGGGCGGAGGAGGCAGCGGACGGTGCGTGTGGACAGGTCTGGTGGAGAAAGCGGGTGGAGGCGAGGCAAGAGTAGGGGAGGGAGGGAGGCAGGTGGCGCAGGGAAGCCAGAGGGAGAAGATTAATAGTTTCCCAGCCATTTCACTCGTTCAGATCGGGAGTGGTGAGGTGCCAGGAGTCAGGAGGCAGCAAGCCAGGCAGGCACACACACACACGCCTCCCATTCCCAGCCTCCGCCACACTCTCCTGCTTCACCGCCACCACCAGCCTCCCCCACACTCCCCACCATGGCACCCATGCCTCCCCTCCATACCAGCCGTCCTTACACTCCTCATCATCTCCACCAACAGACTCACTAGAACACTGCCATACACAGCACAGCCGATACCACACACCCACCAGGCACCCTCTCAACACCAATCCTGGAGACAAGCATGTCTCGTCGTTAGTAAAAGCCGTCCGCTTCACCCTCCTTCAACATCAGGTGATCATATACTAATTACGTCTCCATATTACTTTGTTTTCTTTGCTCCCGAGAACTGGCTGCTTGTGTGCCCCCACCACAAGCTAGACCATGTAATACTCGGCAAGCTACTGCGTCACATTACTGTGAGGCCATCGGCAACTCAAGAGTGGGCCAATTTGATACCTGCTTCTTTCCCTACACCTCAAAGCTTTGGACCTCTCTCCCTCCTCATATCTTTCCCAATAACTAAGACCTGGCACACTTCAAAAGACCAGTCTTTCACTTTCTCAAAAATTCGTAAATACTTTCCCTTGCTTTTTCCGTTTCATAAATCTCTATATATTTCAATGGAGGCCCGGCCTAGATGTGGACTTTTGTCCGCGACTGGAGCCTTCAACATAGAAAATAAAAATCCCCCTAAGGAGGGATCAGTAATGTTCTCCCTTTGTTCCTTCTACCTCCTCTCCATCAATGATATCAGTGCTTTAGTTCACTATATCTAAGCCGGTCGACATGTGCCTCTTTAGCTGCACATCTTCAGCCATGTCTTTTCCCCCATCCCTTCTGTTAACTTCATGAACCTTACACCAGTTTCAATGGATGTCTGTTAAACCTCCACAGTTCGGTCTGTGAGTGAGCTCCCACAGTTAGGGCCTGGCCAACCTGGCTACTTGATACAACCGGCCTATATTCATGTGTTGCATGACCCGGCTGGCCTGGTATGCCTTTGAGGAAGTTGCATGACCTGGCTGACCTGGTATGCCTCTGAGGAAGTTGCATGACTTGGCTGACCTGGTATGCCTCTGAGGAAGCTGCATGACCTGGTATGCCTCTGAGGAAGTTCATTGACCTGGTATGCCTTTGAGGGTTATCTATCTACCTCCTATTTTGAAGAGGTCCTTGGTGTTCCTCACATCTGCCAGTAGAAGACTCAACAGACGGGGCCCGGTCATTTATGCTGAGTTTTTCATTTCCTACTGTAGTTCTCTTCTTCAGGTGATTTAATCTGCTCAATGTTTGGACCCAGTCTGTCATTGCAGGGTGAAATTATCATTCTATACAAGTAAGGAATCTGGCTTTCAAGCACCAACCTTGAGTGCATTCTGATGCCTCTCTCACGCCTAGGTACCAAAAGACACGGTTTAAGACATTTTAGCCCACAACAAGGTATTCCTTAGAATCATGCTGACGCGCTATAGCCGGTAGTGGACCTTTGGACGTTCTCCACCTCAGCAGCAATCTCCACAACACATCAGTATCTGAGTGGGGAGAGAACCCGGTGCCTGTCTCGTTTTGAGAACTCTCAATACCCAACGAATCATCTCAGAATAAAATATTACTCGAATTGTTTCTCAACATGCAACATTCTAACACCGAGGTCTCTGACTATCTCTCTCACATTGCTATCAATCCTGCTTTAGTTTTGTATTTGGCAAGTAACCTGAATTCTTAGTCCCGATTAATGAAGAGTTGAAAAGTCTCCCCTTTGGACACAACGTTCTTCCTGGCGATCCGCTCCAAGACCTGGCTGATATATATCTCAAGGTCTTCCCTGTGCTGTTCAGTTGTCACTGCCGTCATGATCATCATGACCATCACCATTATTATCATCATTATCATACACTAATGGAATATGTAATGGTTTATCATTAATTCTACATCCCTTAAAAAAAACTCTACGGTACAAAACATTTCAATTTCATTGTGAGAAGACAAGGAGAGACATTAGCACCCGCTCGTAAATGCCAGCATTTCCACTAATAACCCTTGAATTATGCAGGCGTCTAAATCATCATCGCCTTCTTTTCCATTCTAATGGGTTCATGGCGAAAATTATGTGATCCAAAATCCTACGAGAAAACAGCTTCGGGGTGTCGAGTGATGAGGGTCGAGTACGAGAGCCCCAGACCCCCCGCCAACCCGGAAAATGGACTACAGACACATAAACATTAGGGAAGGATGGAAGAAAATCGTGAGGTGAGACACTGGAACACAGAACGGAAGACGGCGCAAGCTAAAGTCCTGACTCGAGAATACAGATGGTTCACAAGGGCCTGTTGTTCTAGCAGCGGAATCGGGCAGCCTACCTGCAGCAGTAGTAGCAGTGTGTGTGTTATTACTATCTGTGTGAAGGGGAGGGAGCTATAAACTCGCGTGGCCCCCCGTCACTGTACCTTGTATACACGCACCAGGTCTTCACTCCTACCTGTGTATAATGGAAGACAAAAAAAAAGTATGTCCACGGTTTTGTCCGATGACTATTCACCTCTGGCGAAACATAATGAAAGGCGTGCATCGACTACATCTTTGCAGTTGGCAAGCCCCACTAGGATGAACCTTCATACGTGCTGCTGGCTTGGATCAAGGTCCGAATTATCCCAGGCCAATGCCCATATCACTATTCATCCTTGAGAGATATGTATCTGACTGTTGTCTCTGACGTAATATGGGGCCACAATCGGTCAATTTTGATCACTTTAAAATCTGTGGGTAAATAAACGGAAAAAAATAAGAAATCTCAGATATTTTTGACAATTATCCCAGGAATTCAGTGACGTGTGAGTGAAAACAATACTCAATCATACCAACAGTTCGTATTACGTGAGTACCTTGGAACAGACTTTTGAGTTTCACTGTACATACACACACGTCCCAGCGTAAGTCAAGCACCCATTTATCGACCAGCCCCAAGGGGAAGCTGAATACCTGGACCGGGCCGACTGCTACGTCCAAGACTCAAATCCATTCGGGCTTGTGCTGACTCATGGTCAGCAACGCCACCACACCAGGGAGGCACGTGTGTCTGTGTGTGTAAATGCCTATCTCTATCGTACGGGGAAGGAGATTTACTCTTGCTGGACCCCATCCCTTACAATCTATCATAAAACTTTATATATTTCTGTATGCTGTCAACTTTCACAATTTCACCATTCACTTCATTCCGTTGATCGACGACTCTTCTGTACTATCAAAAGGAGTTCCTGTCTGCAGGTCCCCGGTCTAGAAGACACGGCGAGGAAAGTTACCAGACGCACGATGACTAATCCCCCAAAACACACTCGCTGAAATGATCAAGTCACTTCCTCGGCATGATAGAAATGATGGCTGCCGAGGAGATACATTTACGGTAAAATATTCTTTTGAGCTGGAAGGTTGTGCCGGCAATATGGGGAGGTAAGGAGAGGGGAAAATAGAGGGGGCAAGTGGTTATACCTCTGAATAATGCCATCAGCCATTCAAGGTGCGGTGGCCAGAGAGGGAGGGAAGGAGGGAGGATGTGGTGGCGGTGGTGGGGTGGGGAAGGCGTGGTGGCCACGGTGGAGGACTAAGTAGTCGGGGGAGGAGGGCAAGAAGTGGTGGAGATGGTAAGGATGTGGTAGCCCTCCACAGGAGCGAGCAGACAAGGGGCTCAATCAGGAAGTACACTATAAAGGTACGTGTTCACACCTCTGGTAAGATGTTTCTTGCTTAATTTCACGTTATGGCATCTATCGAAGAAGTGTTCACGTCTGACGTCATGACAAAGGTTTAAAAACTTAAGTGGAAATGGCTGTGATCAAGACACCCCTTACTCTTCTTTCTTCCACGGTGGAAAAAGTTACGGCTTCTTTACCTTACTCCCTAACTCAGCTTTAAGCTCTGGGACCATCTTTGTTGCTTTCCTGTGTGTGTGTGCGTGCGTGCGTGCGTGTGTGTGTGTGTGTGTGTGTGTGTGTGTGTGTGTGTGTG
>JAUUDW010159029.1:0-10176 GCA_032361385.1 Panulirus guttatus | reverse complement strand
TATCAGTTACTATTGTTGCTTCCAGGACGCGGCTGTTCCAGGAATTGAGGTTCCGGCAGCTGGTTGTTCCGAGGCTGGACCTGACTGTTCCAGGCCCTGCCGATTCCTGGAACTTATTATTATAACGCGTCCGCTCCGGGTACTGGTATTCCAGAAACTGGCATTCCGGGTCTTGTCGACGCCAGGAATTGGGGTTGTTCCATAAATATCAGGGGTACAGAGGAAGCAGGAACTCCAGGAACAGATTATTTCAAAAGCCCTACTAAACCCAGGCGTAGATTGCTTCCGGCCCTGATGATTGTATGACTAATTAGAAAAACCTTGCAATAAATAAGCCGAACTGTGCGAAGTGTAGATGCCGTAAGATTAGAAAACTGACACTGTTCCAGCCATCAGAGTGGAGTTCCCCAGCGGGACTTTCCGACCCTTCAACACGACACTTGCATCGCCATTGATACCGTTGCCGTGGCCGGCAGAGAGGGTAATTGTAGATTGCATGTGTGCCCCATTGTAGCAGTGACTGGCGGAGTGAGTACTGTGTCTCCTCTGTGATACACGGGGCCGGGGTTCGATCCTATGTCGAACCGGGAGTGAAATTACGTGAGGAGAGGTATGGTTAGTGGGCCCCACGTCAAGGAAGGAGTTTATGGTACCATCGTCGTATGGTTGCTTGTAGTGGAGGGAGAGTATGGTACCATGGCCTTATGAAACTACCAGAGTGGTGTCAGAGATTACCACCACTACCAGATTAGTGTCAGAGGCTACCAACACTACCAAATTGGTGTCAGAAATTATCAACACTACCAGAGTGGTGTCAGAGATTACCGACACTACCAGGTAGTGTCAGAGATTACCAACACTACCAGAATGGTATCAGAGATTAACAGCACTACCAGAGTGGTGTCAGACATTACCAGCACTACCAGAGTGGTGTCAGAGAGTACCAACACTACAAGAGTGGTGCCAGAGGTTACCACCACTACCAGAGTGGTGTCAGAAATTACGAGCACTACCAGATAGGTGTCAGCGGCTACCGCCACTACCAGAATGGTGTCAAAAATTAGAAGCACTACCAGATTGGTGTCAGAGGCTACCAATACTACCAGAGTGGTGTCAGAGACGACCAGCACGGCCAAAGTGATGACAGAGACACCCAAGCACTGTTGGATTCGTATGTGTTAATTTTTTTCGAAACCACCAGATGGATGGGAGTCTGATTGCTAGGCCATCGTACCCAAGGGTCGTACCCAAGGGTCGTAACGTCGTACATATGGGTCGTGCTCAGGGGTCGCCGTGCTTAAAGGTCGTCCCCTCGTAGTCAAGGGTCTCACCGCCGTGCTCATTGGGCTGCATATAGAGACCGCACAGAGCGAGCTTAGAGCATTAAGTGTTGCGGGCATTGTGCCTGGAAAACAATACGCTTTTGGAGTTGGTGTTATAGTCTGGCGCGGAACATTACCTTCGGCTGGGCGAGCCCTGGTAGCGCTGCGCGAGAATACCAGCTTATTAGTAATACTAATAACAATTATTATTATTATTATTATTATTATTATTATTATTATTATTATTATTATTATTATTTTTATTATTATCATTACTATTATTAATATCATTATTTTGATTATTGTTATTATTATTATTATTATTATTATTATTATTATTATTATTAGTATTATTATTATTATTATTATTATAGATTTAGCCCAGTTAACTAACCAACCATCATTTATATTCACAGTAATTGTGGTTGGTCTTCCAGTGGTCTTTATGAGGAACGTGTGTGTATCTGTTTGTGTACTGACCCATCTGCAGTGTACGGGGGAGGGAGGGAGTTCTTCTACGCGCGTGGGGCCCCATCTAGATCCTGGAAGTGTTCCGCTATCATACAACCTTTTGAAACTAATGTGTGTGCCGTCCGCATTAACCGCGTTCCCTTTCAGTTTATGGCATTCAGTCCGCCACTCTTAATACTTTTTAAAAATTCCTTTTTACATATTTTTTTTTAACAAGTTTCACGCTCAGTTTCATGTTATGTCCTCTGGTCGTTCTGTTCCTACATCTCTCGAAGAACTGTTCACTGTCCACATTCTTGATTTCTTTTCAAAACTTTTAAAGGTCGTGATCACTTCTCTCTTCCAAGATAGGCAAAGGCGAGGTCTCTACCCTTTCCTAGTTCAGGTACCATCTCTGTTGCCCTTCTCTATTAGCTCTTTGTGCTCTAGATGCGGTGACCAAACTTGAGAAGCATTTTCTAGTGTGTGTGTGTGTGTGTGTGTAGCCATCATCCAACTGACGTTCACTTTTCCTCCTCTTGTTTCCCCAGAGTGGCAAGTCCGGGGGGTATTACATGACGCACTCCTACCCCCCTGGTGCACCGCAGCCCAACTCCGGCATGGCTCCCGTCCCGAGGGGCCCCAGACCAACGTACTCTTCAGGTAAGTCGTCCGTCCACCCACACCCTGATTTCTTAATTATGTATTTCCAGCTCCCGTCTCTCATATGGGGAAAGGAGGGGTGGGTGAGGGGGGTACTCTTAACAGTGGTCTGTCCTGGTGGTGGTGGTGGTGTGTCCTAGTTGTGGTGGTCCGTCCTGGTGGTGGTTGTGGTCTGTCCTAGTTGTGGTGGTCCGTCCTGGTGGCGGTTGTGGTGTATCCTAGTTGTGGTGGATGTTGGTGGTGTGTCCTAGTTTGTGTTTTGTGGTGTGTTCTGGGACAGTGGTGTGTCCTGGTGCCGGTGATGTGTCCTGGTTGGTGGTTGTGGTGACCTGTCTTAATTGTGGTGGTGTGTCCTAGTGGTGGTGGTTGTGCCCTGGTATTAGTTGTGTGTCCAGGTGTAGCTGGAATGTCCTAGTGTTAGTGGTTTTGTCCTAGTTGTGGTTGTGTGACCTGGCGTTGGTGGTGTGACCTAGTGTTGGTGGTGTGACCAAGGTAGTGGCTGTTGTGTGTCTTAGCTGTACTGGCGTGTCCTGGTGTTGATGGTGGTGCATCCTGATGGTGATTGTGGTGTGTCCTGGTGGTTGTGGTGTGCCCTAGTTGTGGTGGTGTGTCCTGGTTTGGGTTGGTGTGTCTTCATGGTGGTGTTGGTTCATTCTGATGTTGGAAGTGTGTCCTGGTAGTGGTGTGCCCTGGTGATGCTCATGCTTCTGGGAGTTGTTGAGGAGGTTTTCTCTTGACCTGGTCATGCGTCCTGCATACTTGACCTGGTGATTTGCCCCGGTTGCTTGACCTGGTGATGTGTCTTGGATGTTTGACCTGCTGTTTCCTGGACACTTCGGGACATCCTGGTGATATGACCTGGACACTTTACCTAGTGGTGTCTGCAGGTCACATGCTTCCCGGACATGTGGTGTCCTGGATGCCTGTCCAGTTGATATGTCCTGAGCACGTGACCTGGATACATGGCATGGGTGATGTGGACTGGACACGTGTCCTGGCCTGGTCATGTGTCATGAATACGTGACGATGTGTCCTGGATACGTGACCTGGCGATGTGTCCTGGGTGGTGTGTCGTAGCATGAGACCCAGTGTATGGATTAGCCCTGCAGGTAGTTAGGGCTAGTGTTGCCACCGCTAGTTAAGGCTAGTTTTACCAGCGCTAGTTGAAGCTAGTGTTGCCACCGCTAGTTGGGGCTAGTGTTGCCACCGCTACTTGGGGCTAGTGTTTCCACCGCTACTTGGGGCTAGTGTTTCCACCGCTAGTTGGGGCTAGTGTTGCCACTGCTAGTTGAGGCAAGTGTTGCTACCGCTACTTAAAGCCTAGTTTTGCCACCGCTAGTTAAGGCTAGTGTTGCCATAGATGTACTCATACCCCGTCTCTAGGCATGTGACACCCTGACCCGTCCAGGCATTCTTATGTAGAGAACAGAAAACGGGAAAAAAATGCAAAGTTTTACTCTACATGGAAATCTTTGGTTAGAATGGAGTTATTGTCGTGTGAGTGATGAAGAAAGGTATTGTGTTTACCCCTACAGTGAGAAGTCTTGAACCCGAGTTGAATTGGGGGTGATAGATGGTGATAGAAGACAGCAACAGGGCTGAGTAGAAGGTGCAAGATCACTCATCGTGTCTTGCATTGTGGGATTAACACCAGATATATTTGAGAGAGGAATGGCCAGACATTAGCAGTGATAGATGTTGTTCATTTTCCCTGTATTTCTATGCAGCTTGGCCGAAGCTCCTTCAGACGCTGTCATACATATATTACCTGAAGTAATAGCTTAGTCATTGTGGATTATGTGTGGCTTTGAACGGTAATGCCCGAGATTTTAAAAGCGCTCTCACACAGATTTCGAGTAGAGTCAGTGGCAGGAGATGAATGTGCGTTTACATTGGTTGTCCAGAGGGCGTGACGACGCTGGCCACAGGTCATGTCCTGTGGCCAGTACCTCCACTGAGGGCTGCTCTCCAGGTCCAGTGACAGGACACATAGTTCCCCTCACGGAGTATGATGCCGAGTGTTCAGGAAGCTTACGTGTGTGTGAATGTGTGTTGTTAGTTATGCTTGTAAGACTCTCATCAAAATGGTTTTCGACAAGTATTTGGTAATTATTAATCACAATGATTAGTTTTAATTAAAGTTTTATTTTGTCTCTGGAATCTGCCACTAGAGCCGTGTCATTTGCATACAGCTGGATCCCAACCCCCGTACTTTCCAGCAGACTCACTCCGAACTGCAAGACCGTTGCGTTTACTTCCCTCGTTCACCCCTCAATAAACAGATCAAACAGCCGCGGTGACATCACACGTCCTGAGCACAGACCCGCCTCATCCCTTCCCATGTTACACACGCGCCTTCTTCTCCCGGGAGAGACTTTCCTCTGCATTTAGTAACCTTACGATTTCCTTATTCTCGCAATATTTTCAGGTGTTTGTGCGTTACGCTTTCACTGCCAAACCGTGCCACCCAGGGGTTTGGGTGTAGATACTTCTGAGTGTGGGCGGGGTTTTAAACTATCGCTTGGTGGCTGTGAAGGTCATTTTAAGTCCGCCATAGGCCGCTTTTCAGAAACCCATATGGATTCTGGGTAAAACGTGGGTTTGTGATAATTTTGTTTTCATTACCCGACATAGCGTTGAAAACGTGTTTAGGGAAGCCCTAAGGCGGACCTATAGGGGTGATCTCGGGGAAGCCTTTGTAGAACTTGGGAAGGACCTGAGGAAGACATGAGGACGAACTGGAGAAAATCTTGGGAGGACTTTGGGAAGATATGGAAAAGACCTGAGTAGGAGCTGGGGAAGATATAGGGTGGACCTGGAGAAGACTTGAAGAAGACCTGGGGAAGATCTGGGTGTGAGTTTGTATATGTGTCTCTTTGTTATTCTTTCGCGACCGAACCGTCACGCCCAGAGACTCCATATTTTTGGCGTAGGTATTTCAGAATGAGGGCAAAGTGTTAAGCTAGGCACGTTGGCGTTGAGGTCCGTATTGAGGCCATGAAAGGCCGCCATTTTATCTAGGGCTAGTATATAAATAAGCATCTTTGTCAGTCCTGTCATATACTTTCTCCAAATCCATAAAACGCCACATAAAACTGACTCTTCAAATACCTTTCACATGTCACCAGCCTCTCAGTCACAAGCTCTCCCATAAACCTTGCAAGAACTTCTGAACAGCCTTTTACCTCTGCAGTTTAGACATTCATTTTATTTTCTTTCCCTCCTTCCTTGCGCCCCGCCAGTCCTCAGTCACACACACACACATGCAACAGCCCGACAGCTAACCTGTCAGCAACACGATCACCGCTGATATTGAGACACTCAGATGCAACTAGTTCCATCCACTGCTAACGCTTTACCACATATTATTTTGTGCAGGGCTTCCGCAATGTCCTTATTTTTTACGTTCTTATTAACTCTGATTCTCTCGTTTCGCATACCAACTCTTCCCAAGCTCAACGCATCCGCCTCCCTATCATGCAACACATTCAGCAGTCCTTCAAAGTATTGATCCACATCTCCTTTTCATGTGTTCTTTGTCTGTTAGCACATCTCCATGGACTGTTTACTGCCACACCCATTTTCCTTCTTCTGCACCCACTGTATACCTCCTTCCAAACTGGTTTCATATTTCTGAAGTACATTGATACTCTCCCACGCAAACTCTTATTTTCAGTTTTTCAGCTCTAGCACATTTCTCTTGTACTTTTGACACAATCACTCTTCATGCTTTTGTGGGTATAATTGGGGAAGCATGGGGTATCGTAATTGGTGAATCATTCCATATGTTAACAGTTCAGTTGAAGAAGAAAAACTTCGCCTCATTCGAAGATTAGCGTTTGCCCACGAGTGTATTCAAGGAATAGACAAATTTTATTTAATTAACTGATGTCATTTCGTGTAGTGCCATGATCAAGAAGGAAAATACTGATCAGAGACGAGCTCTGGATCATTTCATCTGTATTTAGAGAGAGACGGTTTTTACCTCTTGGTTTCTTCAAGCAGTTGAACCGACGCGGATGCCCTACTACCAAGAAAATGGTGATAGATACTGTCTTATATCCTGAGTCGATCCTGCCGGATGGACCCGACAAAAAAATTGAATACCGAAATAACTTTGGCGCTGTCGGCAAACTGTGGACTGCCTTCTATATCCAGAAAGTTGTATAACGCAGAGTGCCTCCTCCTCCTCGTCTTCTTCCTCCTCCTCCTCCTCCTTCCAACCCTCATTCTTTTGGTGTTTCTCACCCTGAGACTTCTCCTTACTGCCCTCTCTTCCGTTTTTCCTCCTCCTCCTCCTCCTCCTCGTTTTCTTTCTACTCCTTTTATACATCCTCCATCAGCTCAGCTCACCATCGTACCCGGGTCTTTGCTTTCTCCGAAGCTGTGAAATATTTTTGTCTCCGTCAGCCGTTTTTCAGCTTCCAGAGCCGTTCCTTGCCAGGCGTCAGAGGCTCCTCAGCGTAACCTCACCTCGCCTCACCTCATGTGCCTTGGCCTGATCTCACCTCACCTCTCCTCACCTGGCCTGACCTGGACTCATCTGCCCTCACCTCACCTCATGTAGTCTGCCTCATTCTGAAGAACAAGATGTAAGGAAACCTAGGCAACCCTGACCACAGACCTCATCTAAGCCCTGGAATTTGGGATGATGGGAAGTGAGTGCCGAGAGAGAGAGAGAGAGAGGGAGAGAGAGAGAGAGAGAATGTGATTCTAATATTATCCAGTTGAAGTAAAAGACAATCGGGAGACGCTTGTAATTTGTGGTGTCAGGGGACGCCACGTAGCCTTTCTCATGGTGTCTGGGGACGCCACGTAGCCTTTCTCATGGTGTCTGGGGACGCCACATAGGCTTCCTTGTGGTGTCAGGAGACTCTACGTAGGCTTCCTCATGGTGTCAGGAGACTCTACGTAGGCTTCCTCATGGTGTCAGGGGACGCTACTTAGGCTTCCTCATGGTGTCAGGTGACGCTACGTAGGCTTCCTCGTGGTGTCAGGAGACTCTACGTGGGCTTCCTCATGGTGCCAGGGGACGCCACGTAGGTTTCCTCATGGTGTCAGGGGACGCCACGTCGGCTTCCTCGTGGTGTCAGAGGACGCCCTAGAGGCTTCCTCATGGTGTCATGAGACGCAACGTAGGCTTCCTCATGGTGTTAGGGAACGCCACGTAGGCTTCCTCATGGTATCAGAGCACTCCAGTGGGGCTTCTTCATGGTTTTCAGGCACACCAGAGGCTTCCTCATGGTGCTAGGGTACGCCACCGAGGCTTCCTTATGAGGTGTTCACAGGGAAAATATAGACTCGCTCCAGTAAATCCTCCTCTGCCCAATTTCCTTCCTCCCTCCCACGCTTCTATCCTCCCCGCTTCTCCCCTCTTTCCATTTCTCCCCTCCCCTTGCTCCGTTTTTCCTCTCCCCTTTCCCCTGTAGAAGCCACCAGAGATCCTTCCCACATTTCCCTTCACGGAGCCCTTGCCACACCTCAAGTAAGCCTTCCACACAGAGCTTCCTGTACCTATCCACTTTACCAGTATCCCTGTAAGTCTGTTATAGACAGAAAGGTGCTCTTGCCAAGAACAGATCTACATAGAGCCTCCTGTCTTAGGATCTTCCGCTCTTGGCACCACTCTTACGACCTTACCACAAACATTAACTCACAATAAACTGTTCATGGTGTCTCCATTCCTTGAACCTCTCCACACAGGTCACTATAAACGGAAAACCACTTTTGCCAACACCAGTTATCCCTCTCAAGATGGCGATCCACCCTTCTGCTCATGGCAACCCTCTTAGAACAACATAAAAAGACGGACATTCTCCCTTCTTTGGACCTTTAGTCCCGCTACCTCCCTGCAAGTCCACCGCAGATAGAAAACCCACTAATCCATCTTCCCTAAGGAGCTTTACTCTTAGTACCATCATGTAAGCGTACACTACAAAGCCGTCTCCTTGGACTCGTGGGAACTCCATCCCCGGCTCGTCCTTTATGAGATCACAGGCAGATTATTAGTGCCTACCCTCATGGTATACGATCCTTCAAGTCTCCTTCCCTCCTTCCCTCTCCTCCTCAAAGCGCCCATTTACAGACGTAACACCATCTTTCTCCTTTGCCTGCCTCCTCCTCCTTTTTTTTCTTTTACCCTTCCTTAGTCTCCTATGGCCCAACCCGTCCCGCCCAACCACCCGACGACCAGCCAGGCGTCCTACCCCCCTTCCCCACCCACGCCGTACCTATGGCCCTAAGGGGAGGAGGGGAATCCAACCCTCCCCCTGTGACCCTACGTTCTACCCTCCTCTCTCTCTCTTCGAAGTAGGGGGAGTTCCCCCATCTCTCTCTCTCTCTGTCTCTCTCTCTCTCTCACAGAACCATCACTATGTAAACACGATAAGCAGGTAAGGTGAGTGCGAAGGGCGAGCTTTCGCTGCCTTCTGCTGTAGTGCGTACCTGCTTCTGAGCAGAAAGTCCCCCCTCCCTCGTCTGCTGTTACGTCCTATCGACTCCTCACGCTGCTCCTGCTGTTACTGTCACCTTTCTCTGCTGCTAATCTGTAGCTTTGCTGCTAATTCATACGTTTCATACGCCGAGACAGCTGTTTCTCCTTGACACAGCTGCTGCACACAGAGCTGTTAACGAATACCTTGCAGCTGCTGTGGCACGACATATGCTGTTCCCTAGGGCGGCTGCGTACGTAAGACCTTGCATTTAATGCTGATGATGACGAACCGAAAAGTCCCTATAGGCAATGCTGTGACATCCCTCAACTAATGCTGCATTTGGCAATGCCGACCATGCTGTTCTGTACGGGAGGCTTAAAACACAAAACTGTAGTGATGATGGTACCAATGCTGTACTGCTCCCGTGTTTGGCCTAGTACAGCATTACCCTACAGGATATTCTGTTGTTACGTCCCAACGGTAGGTGTTATAACTGTTGTCGGCATCTGTTCCTAATTACCATTATGCTAATACTGTTGTGTTTCCATTACAGCTGCTCCTTTCTGTTACCGCAGCCGCTGCTGATCACTGTAACGCTACTTTCCACACACAGGAAAGTAACACCTTAAGTTTTGTCGTCTGCAGTGACAGTGGACAGTTACTGGCAGTGAAATAAGATGAAAATATTGATCGGAAAATGTCAATTACTACTGTGTCAAGTCCCATGGCCAAAAAAAAAATGGAGTTTTTCTCCACCTTATGAGCCAGTTTAACTCGGGCAACTCCAAACTACATCACTCGATTGTTCAGACGCGGGGGAACAACTCTATATAAAGTTTCAGGAGCGTGTGATAATAAATACTTTTCGAACTATGAACAAAAGTATAAGTTTTAAGTTAAAGTTTCAAAAAAAAAAAAATTGGATGACTCACAGCGGACGGACCGATCCACTTAACATCTGTCGTTTTCTTAAAAATCTTACGTGGTATAAAAACTTTTTCTAATTTTTCTCACACCTTTAATTCCTCTCTCTCTCTCTCTCTCTCAATGACCCACTTACCTACAAACAATCTGCTTTACCGAAATAATACTCCAGTAAGCCCTATATTTCAACCTACTGATGGACAATAAATATATAGATACTAAGAAGAAAAAAAATGAAAGGACCATTTTACCCTCGCATCAATTCATAACCTTAAACAAGAGACTACCACGTTTATACACAGATACGCAGAACGCAGTCTATATATACGAAAATAACGGGAGAATCGTGCCAGCTATAGCGACAAACCGAACATATATAATAT
>JAUUDW010158808.1:1703-14889 GCA_032361385.1 Panulirus guttatus | reverse complement strand
CCCCACACACACACACCCACACACACACACACACCAGCAGACTCACACACAGGAACGTCCCTCCACACATCAGCATCAAAGACATAGCAACAGGCCCAGATATACCATCAAGCCCCAGAGAAAATAAAAGCACGCATGCAAGGATCCCCATCACACACACAGCAGCAACAACCAGTAGCCCCACAGACGGCAGAATCTCCACATAAATAAACCAACTTCTTCATACACAGCAGTAACTCAGAAACGGCAGTAACTCCTCACTCACAACAGGAATGTCCGACAAGGTGATAGTCAAACACAGGAATACTCCATCACATAGATAACCGTAACACAGGAGTAACGACACAGTAGTAACGGCAACCATCAGGAACCACGAGAACCTTTGTTTCCCTTACAGATGAATAACCCAACAGTGAATCGCAGCTTCCTACATAGCAGTATCCTTATATGTATATTAGCCCTACACATTGCTCTTGCCTGCGAAAATGACGAATCCTCCCCACTCACAAAAGGCCCCACACATATAGCAGTCATCCCATTTAAGGCAACATCTCAGTTGATAACAACATACTCATACATGATAAAAGCCTTCAACATTACGCTCCCATACGCTGTCACATGTATATCCATAGCACCAATTCCATTAGCAGTTGTTGCCACATACAGTAATAGCTGAGCACAGAGCAACATCCATACCCAGGATAACAGCCCTGGAAACAGTACACACACACACACACGCACACACGCACACAGGAGGGTGGGTAGAAGTCCCTCTCCCCACCGTACGAATAAGTAATTACACACACTGCAGCACTGGGAGCCCCGGCAACACCATCCCCAGACGACAACGTTTTCCCCCAGTTCTCACAGCCGGAAACACCTTCCACACGACGCTTACCATAGAGCACACCTCTCCAAAAGGACACCTCCGCATAGCTCGTCCTTATATACGACACACCCACATAGTACAACACCTCATATAGCAACTCCGTTAAAGCACCAGCTAAGCACATGACCCTCCTACTCAACACTAACTCCACACGATACCGTTTTATAGTACTTTCCTCCACACCACTGTTCTCTAGATTACACGTCCCCCACGGCACCGGCAACTTGACACCCTCCACATACCACCACCCACTTCAGGTGACACCTCCTGTATAGCGCCACTCTCCAGACGACACCGCTCACATAAAACCACCCTACAGACGACATGCTTTATATAGCATTTGCCAGATGACGCCTCCCTCATCGTCATCCTCCAGTCGATGCTCTAGCACATAACACTAGTATTCAGATGTCACATCCTACATAGTATCATCCTCCAAGTAAACTCACCAACATAGTGTCTCACTCGAGAAGACGTCCCCACACAGCATAGAGTTGCAAACGACTCCACGCAGCAAAGCCCAGCAGCCTGTTGCAGACACTAACATTGCATTACTCTCCAGGCAACAGAGAACGCATCCCACATAACGCTATCCTCCGAACGAAACCTTACATACGGTACCGTCCTCTCCAGACGTTATGTACTACACAATACCACCCTCCATATACCTCCAACATAGCACGTTCTTCCAAACGGCACCTCCCACATCTTACTAGCCTTGCAGACTATACCTGTCACAATACAGCACCGTTTGGACAACACCTCTCACACAGTACTACCCTCCAGATGAAATTTGTCACAAAGCCCTACCACCTAGACAGCATCGTCCACGCATCATCAGCCACCAGGGGACATTTCCCACATTGCACCACCGTCTAGACGGTATGGCCTGGAACAGAATCCCCCCTAAACCTACATCTCCCCCAACTTAACATGACAGACGACACCAAAACCGCCTACCACCGGACGACAGCCATATGAAGTAACGCCTTCTTCAAGAGAAAAAAAAAACACAGCATCACACTCCACACGACACACCCAACGCAGCGCCACCTCAGAGACAGCGACCTCACAGCAAAACTCGCCCAGACGACGCATACAACATTTTGAAACTCCAGATGAAGTTTCCCACACAAGTAAACCCTTTAAACGACGTCCTTGCATGGCACCACCCTCGAGATGACATCTACCACACACCACACCCTCCAGCCAACACCCCCAAGCACCATCATCCTCCAGAAGACGCTTCATGGCGCCAACCAGCTGACTACACGTCCCACATTGCGCCACCCGCCAGACAGAGCTCACCACATAGCACCGCACGCCGTTAGAAAACCCGCCACATCACCTTCTACACTTCCTTTACAGCACCACATACCGGACGACACTCATACATAGCGCCATCCTCCAGCCGATGACCACACCACCTTACGCCGGCCTCCCGAAGACACTCGGCAAATAGCACTACGTTCCATACGATACCTGCCATATGGCATCACTCCTAAAAAGACACCTACAGTATAACAACACCTTCATGACCACTTTACACGACGCCTCCCACATAACGCCATCTGGCTCCAAATAAGCGCCTGCCACATGGCACCGCAATCCAGACAACACTTGACACTAAACACGATCCGTTTTCCAGACGATATTTTACATAACAGAATCCAACGGAAACCATCCAGGTAGCCCTTTCCTCCCTACAAACAGTACTTCACCCATCAGCCCCTTTAGACGATACCCTCAGTCCTCCTGACAACTCACGCCAAACGGTTACATCGTCAAGACGATGGCCCCCTGCAATAGCTCCTGCAAATCGACAAGCTTACAACGCTAGCTGCCAAAACACGCTTTCTACAAAAAGCAGCCACCAGACGACATCCCCGCACACTAACACCTCCCTCCCTCCTACACCACCCTCCAGACGACAAAACCATAACAGCGCCACACTACAGACGACGCGCCTATTACATTCCCTCTCCGCGCGACAGATTCAATACAGCGTCAACACTCGCACAGCAAAGCCTTTCAGACAATTCTGTGATGCGATACGGAACTCCAAATGACACTTCCTACACAGCAAAACGAACTAGACGGAGTCACAACACGGCGTTATCTATCAAAAATGGTCCCAACACAATATCTGTTTTCCTATAACAACCACAACTCAGCGCGACTCTGCAGACGACACACCACGTACTACCAGCTTCCAGCTCACAGACCCATCGCATCACTCCCATGTACCATATTGCCACAGCATCACCCAGCCTTGAATAGCAAACTGCACAGAGCCATTGCTCAAACGATATTTCCCCCACCACACAACATCTGCCTGACAGCATAATCCTACAAATGACACTCCTAATAAAACACTCCCCTCCAGACGGCACTTCCTCACAGTACAACCATCCAGATGACACTCCTCTTTTAGCACCATCATCCAAATGGTACAGTTGTCACAACACCACCCTCTAGATGACACACCTTTTGTAGCAGCACCGTCCAGATGACACTTCCCTCACAGCACCACCCTGCAGATGACACTCCCCTTGACAGTACCACCCTGTACCACGTTACAGAGGTTATACTCTGACACCACATCCCAGAGCACCGTCCAGATGACACCCTAACAACGCGACATTCCCCAAATCCACACGACACGCTTTATGACACATCCCCTCAACACTCTTCACCCTCGTTCTCACGCAACACAAACGTTCAAACAAATCTTGCCCATCACCCAATTCCCCACCAAGTTCCAGGCAACACATTAGATGTATCGCCGCCCTCCAGACGATAAATACCCCAACACAGGTTGCAACACTCCTCAGAAGACACGACGCAACTTCCAGAAGGTATACCACACACAGCACCACCTTCCAGACGACACCCCCATACACCACAGTACCACTTTCCACACGACACTCCACACATCCAGCGACACCCTCCAAGCTGCGCACTCTGCATGGTACGAGCACTCCAGCAACCCTCGCAACAGCAGTAAATATCCATCATACATACAATTTCGTCTCTACAAGAAATCTTTACACCCAGCA
Source organism: Panulirus guttatus (assembly GCA_032361385.1). Classification (NCBI taxonomy): domain Eukaryota; kingdom Metazoa; phylum Arthropoda; class Malacostraca; order Decapoda; family Palinuridae; genus Panulirus; species Panulirus guttatus. The sequence goes on along the minus strand of JAUUDW010158808.1, from coordinate 10,941 downwards.
TACCTTCATTAACACACACACACACACACACACACACACACACAGAGAGAGAGAGAGAGAGAGAGAGAGAGAGAGGATGACCTGATCACAAACTTTTAAGTTTTTTAACCAGTTTGATGATGTAGATAGTGAACACTTCGAGATGAGGCATAGAAATAACCGGAGGCCATAACCATGAACTTAAGCAAGACATTTTTTCGAAATGACGTAAAGGAGTGATTTTGTAGTAGTGGATGAATGGAATAAACTGACTTATGAGATTGTCAATGTAGACATCATACAAAACTTTAGAAAGTTGTGTGATAGAGAAAGGCTCAAGAGATGTGGCCCCACGAGTGTAAAGCACCCTTCCCGTACAATACGAATAGGTAATGACAAGGAAGTGATTACATACACCAACAGTAACATCGGCCAGTGTGTAGAAATCTCTCACAGTATTTTACAGATAGGTAGTTACAAATAGGTAATTACACAACTACCCTCAGAAACATTTAATTAGAAGCATCAACAACACTTTAAGAATTAACCTTAACAACCCACCCTGTAGCTACAAATAGGTAATTACACAACTACCATCAGAAACATTTAATTAGAAGCATCAACAACACTTTAAGCATTAACCTTAACAACCCACCTTGTAGCGATGACCATAAGCTGCTCTACCCACAGTAACTCCACACAACAACAACCTCTTGGGACAATATCCTCACGGGAACAGCACCTACATCAGCTCCCTACATTAACAACTCTTTGCACGGCAAAGTCTCTTAAGTCACCCCTCAGAATGCCATAACTTTCATCAACACAGTCATAATAACACCCTCAGGATGACAGCTCATTAGCTCCCTTCCCCTTGCATTACTCCCCTGAGAAGCACCATTCCTCTACGGCAGTACCTTTGAAATGACATCTCTCGTAGCACCCTTCTTTCTACATCACCATCAGAATAACATCTTTGAAACACCTTCCCTAACACCACCCTACGGAAACGATAATCCCCCTTCAACAACACCTACCACACAACATGAACCACCCAGAATAGCAAACCCTTCGACAACATTTGCCACAGCACCGCCTCCACAGCTACGTGTGGTGACGAGGTGTCTCTCCACAGCTGAGTCTGCTGACGGAGCTGAGGGAGGTGGTGCGACCGGAGGACCAGGACAAGTTCGACGCCACAGTGTTCCGCGGCGCCGCCAGAATGCACGAGAAGGTGAGGAGGAGAACCTAGGGATGAGACGCACATTATATGGTCTCTCACTGGGAGGTGAAGACACACACTTAATATGATCTCTCACGGAGATCCACGTGGTAGGCTCTCTCTCACTGGGAGGTGAGGAGACGTTCATTCCAAATTCTTTCATTTGAAAATGGAAGAACACGTTGTTCTCTCTCTGAGAGACGCATTGGAAGGTGATGGGGGACACAGTACAGTCTCTCATGCGAGATGACGAGTACGCATCCGACTGGATCTCCTCCAGGGAGGTCCTGAAGAGGTGCCTCGGTCCCTTAAGAGGTGAGGAGAAGACTGGAGCGATCGGAAGGTGAATGAAGCAGTTGGTTGCGTAGTCCTGTAGAAAATGAGAATAATTTGATGTTAGAGAACTAGAAGAGTTGGATGATAAGGCAAGGTTTTGCCTGTCAACCGCTAAGCTGAATTAGATAAGGAGTTTGTACATTGGTAGTACGAAAATTAGGACGTTGAATTTCTATGGAGCTTTGTCTTTCTAAAAATACTAGAGACTATAGCCTGGTGAATGTAAGAAAAAAACGAGTAAATGTTTAAAGGGGAAAATTAGGAAAATAATAGGCTAAATCAACGTGAGGTAAAACTTAATGTATCTTCCACGGAAATGCTCTTAACTTTAATAACCATACTTAAGCGAAAAAAAAGATGAAGCGAAACGTGTGTTGTGTTGTAGGTAGTATCGAACGAATCCGCTCAAGATGAAACAGAGTAATGTATGGACACTTCAGGGATATGATGTATATTCCTGAGTTTAACAAATGCAAGTTGATCAACGTCTTTCAAGTCTGACGCAGCACTATGCAACACATGTACTATTACATACTTGAGAAAACACAGCTGTATGTGTGTGTGTGTGACCAGATGGATGAGGAGGCTGTAGCAGTTGACCTAACGTAACTCTGCCGTTCGACCCCTCCTCTCGCTGGCACCCGAAAGATTCGCCCGTTCGCGGCGCCGTGTTATTACTCACTCTAGCTACCCCGTGCCGTTGTTTTGCTTGTAGGCCTAATTATACTCACGCACAAAGCCTAAGAAAATATAAGATCTGATTAAATACCATAGGGAAGAGAAGTTAGTTCAGTAAAAAAAAAAAAAAAGTGTTGGAGTAGGGAACATGCGTTGGTCCTCATATGGTTTCCAGTATGATTAAAACATTATATTATCAGATCAAAATGTCTGGTTCTAGATTTTTTTTATTGGGAACAACAGAGGTCATCCTGTCATCTTAGATGAATTTATGTCTCAACACAGTAACAGGTTTGATATATCTTCGTTCCCACGTCCGGATAACGACTTCAGAGCAGTAAGTCTGTAGATGAGGACCTTGTACTCACACTGTGTCATGGCCTATCTGTCACAAGACGTGCAGATATATATATATATCACGTTACCGAGTCTGGGTTGGTGTGAGGGGAAGACAACTGTAGGCTGGGCTGTGTCAGCGTGGTGTGGCGTGAGTACTGCAGGTCAGGCCCCTGTGTCGTGTTGCGACGAGCAGCAAAAGCCAGCCTCAAGTCCCACTCCAAAGCTCGATCCTTAAAGTAACTGCTGTCCAGTCCCGCATCACAAGAGCTCTGGAACCGTGGACCTCTTAACTGGCTGAGTCGCTAAAGCTATGGATGATCAGAATCCAAATGTAACTTGTTGATAATGAGTTCAGATTATGACGATGATTCGAAACGGGTTTATGACTCCCGACTCAGAACACCCTCAGAGTATCTATATCCCTAGAGAAATTACCCAGAAATTATTATCCAATTCAATACCTTTATCAATCTTGCCATTATAAAGGAACCGATGGTGCTACTACGGAGATATCAGTTATTTATACCACAGACGTTAGTACCCAAGTCCAGTTAATATGGGACCCTAACATTGTATTACTGTTGGTGCTTTATCGTGTGTTTACCTTCATGCTACCGAAGATATTGAATTCCTTTGATTTTAATGTGTGCAGGTCTGATTTGGTTAAGATATGAGGCGCAGGAGACACTAGAAGTTACTGCAATTTTTGTCAGTGGAGGCAGAGACTGCACCACGAAGAGTGGGGATGGTGATTTCAGATCCCGTCAGGTGGCTCTGAATGGTGCGAGTTTCGGATGGAGAAGGTGTACTTCTTGATGTTATGAAAATCTTTGTAATGTCTGTGACGGTGTTTGTGATTTATGTTACATCGAGAGATGTGGGCTGTAGGAACATGAGTGTTTGTACTGGTATGCATCAATGTCTTCTTTACCTATTTGATGTTTAGCGAAGACAGACACACGATATTATGACTGGGTGAACTTATCTGTAGAGTGATAGAAGTCTTAAGTAAGGTGCTCATGGATTTTTTTTTTCTCTCTTTTTTTATTTGGCACCTCATAATGAAACTGAATTTTGGAGATGCCAGACGGCGATAAGTTGGGATTGTGATAAACAAATCAACACTGCCCTCGACTGCCAATGATATTTTGAAATGTTTTGATGTGAATGTGTTTTGGGACAGACCGATACCGTTATGGCCGATTCAGTACCCGATGCCTTTGCCCAAGTTTACGACTTTTACTAACCAGATGTCAATGTCATGTGCCCGTATTCATGTCACACGGGTCGCTAGAATGTGCTTTCAGGCTTCCCTTTTTCGACTTAAAAAAAAAAAATTCTAGAGTTAGAGATCTTAGATATTACATTAGTCAATAGCTTATACTAGTAAGCCTCTAGCTTTTTTATTATCTTTATAGGACTTTGTCATCGGGGTTTTCTGCTACACAAAATCGGCCGATTTCAGGGTCCAGGCATTGGTCTGTCCTTAATAAGGTTCTTATCTGTAATTTGGTTCATTGAGATAAGTGTAGCATTGGTTTATGTGTAAATGTATGATGTGCATTGGTATGAGAATCTCATTCCTTCAGTCACTGGAGATTAGGTTCATTCCTCTTATGAATACGAGAGAACCAACCTAATTGGTGAACTGTATAATACGCTAAGCCTTATTTCTTACATTTCCAATTGTTATTACATTAGTATGTCAGTAGAAGAGTGACACGTCTGACCTCATGCGCACTCACACTGCGGTGGTAACTCCCTGGAGTATGATGTCAGGAAACGACAAGTGTGGTACATTTCTCTCGTGGGAGCTGATAATGCATGTGGCCCTTTGGATGAGAATGTTGGATATAGACATTTTTTGCTACACGGAGATTTTAGACTGTAATGACATCAGCTACCGTAGGAGAAGTATATCACACTTGTTAAAATTTGAACCAAATTCCTAACATTTATAAGAAGTAATTCCTAAGAATTTAACTCTCTTTGCCATGCCAAGAAAAATATATATATATAAAAAAAAGAACTTTTGATTAAGGACTCTCAGAGTTCATTTATGTATAATTAATGTATAGCTTGCTTCATCCCTGTTTATTAAGTATGTAATGTGGAGTGATTAATTGATGGGACAAAATCTGTGTAGAGTCTTACTGTATTCAGTATTTCTTTATTGTATTATTCTGTGATGTATTTCCATCCCCTATTGTATTGGAAAAATCAACCAATGCTGATACCTGTGGCTACACCACTATTATAAGGACCTGTGGCTGTCAAGTCAATAACGGCTTTTAAATCCCGGAAGATATATTCACATTTATACCAGGATTCAGATTTCAGATTAGAAGCACGAAAAGCTTGAATGGTCCCTGTGGGTGCAGTGTCTCCGTGACGCCACAGTACTGACAGTTTCTCTCTTGGGTATAATGTCGATTGGTAATATCACGCGACCAAAACATTTGAAGTTACTGATCGTCCAACATCAGGCATTTTTTGATAGCGATTAGTTGACGCAGCTCTGGGCATTCATTGGCTGTTTCACAATGCATTGACAGTATTGATTGGCCAACGCTGTTCTGAGAATCATTGGCTGCTTCACTGACAGTTCGATTCGGCTGACGTAGTCTTGAACAGTCGTTGTTCATTCAAGACTGTAATAAGAAGTGGTATTCGCTTGATATCTTAGGTCACTAAGTACCTCATGACAAGTAACCAATGTAGGACTGCTGGGATCGTTCACAGAGAAGCTCTTAATTATATAGAAAAAGTAATTTGTTCGCAGTTTTATTGATCTCATTAACGAGATTAGATATTTAATTTTCATTTCTGTTCATTTCAATCACTCTGTTTCTGTTTTAAAACATCTAAGGTTCATGCAGAAATAAATGGCATTATATATCAAATATTTCGCAATATTTCACTGTTACATTATTCATTGGTCGACTCTTTTTCAAGTGCCCCTTACGTTTGAGTGGTCGTCTCCTTTCCTTAAACGTGTTCACAGAATTTGACTCATATCTGTATTCATTCTCAGTCCAGATGTGACATCAACAGGCGGTCACAGGAAAGAATGAGTGCATTTGATTGTGACACCACAGCGCTTTGGAGAGAGGCTCTTGCTTTTAGTAAAGTGAGAGGGGTCCTTGCTTTTAATACAGTGTGAGGGGAGTCATTGTTCTCAGTACAGTGAGATCGGTCATTGTTCTCAGTATATTGAGAAGGGTCCTTGTTCTCAATACAGTGAGAGGGGTCCTTGATCTCAGTACAGTGAGAGGAGTCCTTGATCTCAGTACAATGAGAGGGGTCCTTGTTCTCAGTACAGTTAGAGGGGGTCCCTGTTCTCAGTACAGGATGGGAGTACTTCTTTCCAGTACAGGGAAAGGGGTCCTTACTGTCAGCACGAGAAGAAACTTTGCTGCAAGTACAGGGAAAAAATCTTCCTCGTGGTAGAGGGAGAAGAGACCTTGCTCTCAAGAAGTTATGAGGGGTCTTTACCTACGGTGAAAGGGGTTCTTGTTGTCAGCAAAATGAGAGGATTCCTTGTTATCAGAACGGGGAGCGGGGTCTTTGCTGAGTACAGGGTGAAGGGTCTTTGCTTTCACTGTACACGGGGAGATCCTTGTTCTCTGTAATGGGAAAGGGAGCCTTTCTCTCAGTTAGAAAGGACGGATCCATGCTCTCAGCACATGAAGAAGAACCCTTACTCTCAGTACAAGGAGAGAGATCCTTGCTCATCGTAACGAGAGAAAAGACCCTGCGCTCAGTACAAAGAGAGAGAGAGAGAGAGAGAGAGAGAGAGAGGTCCTTGCTCTCAGTAAAGGGAGAAGAGACCTTGCTGTCAGTTCAGGGAGAGAGATCCTTGTTCTCAGCATAGGGAGAAAGACAGCTCTCAGTACAGGGAGATGGGTCTTTACTGTCGGTACAAAGAGAGGGGCCCTTGTTTTCAGAACAGGGAGGATGATCCTAGAGATCTATATAGGGAGAATGGTCTCTGCTCCCAGTACAGGAATAAGGGTCTTTAGTCTCTGGATAGGAAGAGGGTTTTTCGCTTCCAATACAGGGAGAGCTTATCTTGCTATCATTACAGAGAAAAGAATCCTTCCTCTGAAATGGAAGAAGCGTCTTTGTTCTAAGTTAAGGGAGACAGGCCCTTACTCTCAGTACCAGGTGAGGGTCCTTGCTGTCTGTGCAGGGAGAGGGGTCCTTACTCTTAGTACAGTGTGAAGTGGCCTTGATTTCAGTACAGTGAGAGGAGTCCTTGAATTTAGTGGAGAGAGATCTCCTTGCTCTCAGTACAGTGAGAGATGTCTTTGCTCTCAGTACAGTAAGAGGCGTCCTTGCTCTTTGTACAGTGAGATGTCCTTGCTCTCAGTACAGTGAGAGATGTCCTTGATCTCACAGCACAATGAAAGGCATCGTTGCTCTGAATACAGTGAGAGGCGTCCTTGCTACACTGCAGTGACAGGTGTCCTTCCTTTCAGTGCAGTGAGAGGAGTGTCCTTTTTCTCAGGTTAGTGAGAGGCTTCCTTGCTCTCTCTACCGTGAGAGGCGTCCTTGACCTCAATGCAGTGGGAGGCATCCTTGCTATCATTATAGTGATAGGCATTTTTTATTTCAGTAAAGTGAGAGACATCCTTGTTCTCAATACAAGGAGGGGTGTTTGCTCTCACAGTACTGTGAAAGGCGTCCTTGCTCTGAATACGGATAGAGGCGTCCTCGCTCTCAGTACAGTGAGAGGTATCCTTGGTCTCAGTACAGTGAGAGGCGTCCTTGCTCTCTCTACAGTGAGAGGCGTCCTTGTTCTCAGTACAGTGAGAGGCGTCCTTGCTCTCAGTACCAGATTCACTGTACTTCATAGTTGCTGAGGAAAGAATCTTTTACTCTGAAATTTTTAGTTTTTAGTGCAGTTCATACCAAATATTGATCATATGTTTAATGTGTTTGCTGGCCACGTCCACCGGTCGGGACCACAGGTCAGAGTGGTGTGATGTGTGTGCGTCTGTGTGTAGAGAGAGTGCAGAGCGATTGAGTAGCAAGTGCTGGATGTCTTCATTATGGTAACATGAATGACCAGTTACCAGGACACTAAATGCTAGGATTTTCCCATCTCATATTAATTTCTTTAAGAAGAATGTCAGGCCATACATTTAACTGTTTTCAGTGCACATTTAGCTGCTGACAAAGAAGTTAATTGAAATGACTTGATCTATTAATTACCAAACATAAAATAAACTGGTTTCAGAGCGACCACTGACTTCAAAGAAATTTCAATAAAGAACAGGATCAGAAAATAATGATAATTATTCTTATTCTTGCCAGAGTCAGTTTCTTGATTTTCAGTAAAGTTTGTACACACTGTCATGCCAAATAAACCAAGAATATATTTCGTGTAGGTGTCATCGCTGCATTCAGCAGCCTAACGTAATAAGTATACAAACATAATGCTATTGCAAGTATCGCCTTATGAAATCCATCTAATGCTACTCGTCTACCCTTCGCCGTGTTGACTATAAGTGGAAATAAAACTCAGAATAAATACTGGAACCGGTCCAGCTTCTGTTTTTATTGATCTGTATGATTCTTGTTCGACTGGAATAATCCCTATGTGTAACAGACTGCGAAGTAACAGACTGTGTTCAGCCTTTTTTTTGAAATGTTTTGCCCATTTGGCCGGTTACTTACCGAAGATAAATGAAAGTCACAATCCTGACCTTCGAGCCACAGGGTTTGTGTCAATGAGGTACTGGTGACACTTGGAGCCACACGACCAGGGACCAGGAATCAGCAGTGGTTGACCAAAAGAGTGATAACGAACAGGCATGTTATGACCTGCTGTGCTGCACAACCTTTCTCTCCACTTTTTCTGACCCCCTGACCTCCCCTCCACGGCACTCACGCTACCCATTTTGACCCCCTTGCACAGTCTTTAAATTTTTTTTTATTCTTGTTGGTCACTGACGGCTTTGAGGAACAATGAATGGATTGACTGAGCTTAGAGTGAACTGCTCTTTTCCCTACATGGTTCCGTTTTTTCGCATTTGAGATTTTCTTGAATTGTTCAATAATGTAGAGACCAAATCAGCACCTTCTTCAACTCTCCATGAACCTTCTATAGAATATCTTGTGCTGGAGCATGGCGTAAGAGTGTTTCATGCTGTACATTACTGTAGGGATTGGCAAAAATCAGCATTGTATTTTTAGATTTATTTGTAGGAAGTTCCACTGTACCATTTGCGTAGTCTAGCCCTGTATGTCATGTCGAAATAAATCTGTAGATGTAACACCTCTTAAAATACCCTTGGTATATGACGAGCAACTAATGTTCTAAAGTAGCAGAGAACACATGTAGAGCTACAGAATGGTCCTTTAGTGCTGTGTTTACATATCATATAAGTGTTGTTAACAAAGAAGCTGTAGACAATTTGGCTATGAGATATTAATCATAGAAAGAATGGTACTAATCTTGAAATGTAGCACACTAACCCTCTAATGTTTATTCAAGCACAGACATCTTAGAATTCCCCTCTTTAAAGCAGTTTTTAATCAGCAATCATCCTCTTGATTCTTATTATCAGATATTCAAAAAATAACTTACTGATCATAAGAACTGTGTTTGAATTATGTTTACATTAACTCAACAGTGTACTTTCAGTGTCATATTAGTTATGGCAGGAATATGGAGGG
>JAUUDW010158697.1:0-14889 GCA_032361385.1 Panulirus guttatus | reverse complement strand
CGGACGATTTATTCCGCACAAAAACGTTATGTTTGTGGAGCTGACACAAAAGTGGGACTCCTCTGCGTGTAAAGGAATTATCTAAATGGGAAACAGTGATAACAGGAATAATACTGAGACATTAAAGAACGACAGTAAGAAAAGGAAATAAAGAAAAATTATATTTAGTCATTTAAGTCATATGTCAGAAATTCGACGTTCAATGATGATAGAGAATCTGAGGTCAGAACACTGTCAGGCATGACAGCTGTCAAAGGACAGTGAACATTGTGGACCATAGTTGCTGACACAGACAGTGAACCATGTGGACCATGGTGGCTGACATTGGACAAAGAACGTTTTGAACTATGTCATGACAGCTGACAGAGGACGGTGAATGCCTTGGACCGCAATGGCTGACACAAGAGACAACCTCCCAATACGTTAGTAAGTTTTCATGTTATTGTTATTATCAATGAGTAATATATTTTGTGATTTATATCTGTCTTGTGAAGTGGAAGTATAGCTCTTGTGTTAGCATGAAGTTTGAACCTATCATGTTATTGGTTCAGAACCGACGATTGGTCACCTTGGTTGTGTTAGGTGCGAGGGAATGTGGTTGTCGTCTGTAGCCCTCACATTCAGTAGTGGGCAAGCTGATATTTTCAAGTTGTATCTACCTTTGTAATTTGGTTATTTTGATATATCTAGTTCTTAGTTTCTAAGACTCCACCACTTCCAAATATCATAGGTATCTGTTATATGTTTTTTTGTACATATAATATTTATCATTTTTACATGTTTAAAGTTAACTGGTCCTTGGTAATTTTGAGCAATATGTTGTTAGAATATCTAATTAGTGTTTATTTTATGCATATCATGGTTAATCTACTAAGGTAAGATGTCCCTTTTAATTAACCTGGATTACTGTATATGTTAACCGTTTGATGCATGTAAGAGATATGTTGTTATCAACCACTGGGCTCGTCACAAGCAATACTGGAAACCAGTCCGGATGTTTTACCACCTCGAGTGACAAACCAAATGCAGCTGATATTTTGTTTGATCTTTTGTGATTATCTAATCACTGGCAACTCTGGAATCATGGCTCAGATTTCAGTTGACAAGCGTTATGAGAACCCATCAATTGATATGTTAAAGACATGTAACTTGACGAAGGAGCTTAGAAAACTAGAAAGGGAAGAAAGAGAGGGAGAATGAAGTAGTTGAGAGAGAGAGAGAGAGAGAGAGAGAGAGAGAGAGAGAGAGAGAGAGAGAGAGCATGAGAGGAAAAAAGGGAGATAGAAAGATGTGCCCCAACCGTGTTAGCTGATCGAGCACCACTTCACATCGCTGCCTGGTACATTTCCAATTGAACAAGCACTTTACATTGGGAACCCACTCAAGAGGGAGAAATTGAACGGGGAAGTGTACTACTTACCGGAGAGGACCTCTACATATGCGCTCGTGCCCAAGCCTGACGGAACGTAGAGGATGTGTAGGGACTCCAGGAAGGTGAACTTGATAAAGCTTCCAGATTCATTCCCATTAACACTTAGTTTGGTCATCATAGACGGTGTGGGACAAGCCCAGTTCACCACTCTGGACTTGCTGTAGGGATATTAACAGATTAAACTCTCGTAGGAGGCCGAAAGAATACCAACCTCCGTAATTCCTAAAGGGCTGTGGCAATATCGGGAGGTGGCTTTTGGACTCCATTATGCCCCTGTTACGTTCCAGCGAGTAATGAATGTAGTTACGTCTGCAGGACCTGGTTGTTATTGGTGGTACTTAGGAGGAACAAAAAGACCGACTTCGTTCCTTGTACGGCCGTCTTGAGGAGTTCGGCTTAACTATGTTGTTTGCTGATGATACGGCGCTGATGGTAGATTCGAGTGAAGAACTGCAGCAGCTGGTGTCTAAGTTTGGGAAGTTGAGAGTAAGTGAGCATAAAAGCAAGGTTATTAGGTTTAGCAGTAAGAGATACATGTTACAAATATGAATTAGATGTGCCATATTCATCTTCAATATATTCTTGAATTACTTGAGAGACGTTTCGGGCACACAAACACTGCCCATCTCCAGTCAATTCTTTCGGCAAGAGATGAAAGAAATGCAACCTGTCTGAAAGCTGGAGTCACTGTCCTCAGTTTCCTACTTAGTCAAATTAAGATATAATGGGACACATCCTCCTCTCCAAATGAGCCAAATGTATTTCAGATGTGATAAGATCATTGAGAGCTCTGTACATCTGGCGTTAAGCATATAAAATATTCCTCTTGAGGTAGCCTCTTGCATTGTCTCAATATCTGATGAGCTTTACACATTTTTCCCTGTCAAAACTGAGCAAAGCGCACTTTGCGTTACGTCCAGTGCTCTGCAATACCTATCTAGTCGCCAGAAATCCGGGCTGTAACGGTACTTTTGGTTACCGGATGATCATCTTTACCCGAGTTTTCACAAGAGTAGATATGTACCGGAGGATTCTTTAGGATGCTATGTCTTCAAGGGGATGGCTGTCGATTTGCATAACAAAGACCTTCTCTCCTTCCCCTGAAAAGAGATCAGCGTGTCGTCACCGGCATGGGCATAGCCTGGACTACCAGACCATATTTCACAACCCATCGAAGTCTCCAGACTTCTCAACCCACGCTTCTCTAAACAAACCATATAGTTGCATGGAGCTATCCACCCAGGTTAAAAACCACGAAAGTGGTTCATCTGGAGGGAGCACAGTTCTCTCTTTTGTTCTGTCTGTCTATCTGTCTCACAACATGACGACAACAATATATAGATATAAAACAGGGAGAAGTATCTGACACAACCAGAAAGTGCTGTTGTGAGAGACGCTGGACACAACTGGGGCATACGACACGGACTTATATTGGAATTGTTTCAACCATGTTTTATACTGTTGCTTTTAGCTGTAATACCTACTGATGCAATAAACGAAGAAGTTAGACATAAAGAAATAAATCAAAGGCAACTAAGCTGGCAGGACGACTAAATGAACACAACAGCATCCAGCGATGGTAAAGAAAAAGAAGAAAAAAGAGTCAGCATTCTCGATGCAGAAAACTACATTCACCCACTGGAATTACAGCAGGTAGAGAAATTCATTTTTCTCCTTTCACAAAATAAAATCTCTCTTGACTGAGGAAAGTGGATCATCCAAGGTTTGCAAGTGAGAACATGAAACAATTGGCCAGAGTGAAAGGGAGACCGACCACTCTGCCTGTGGCCAGTGTGAGGGTGGCACTGATGAAACCACAACAATACCTTGGATTGTGAGGCTGGCACAGACCAGACCTCTGCTTGTGGCCAGAGTGAGGGAGACTCAAAAAGGAACAGCTGGCGCACCTGCGCTTGTGGCCAGGGTGACGGAAAATTCTAACAGGACAGCTGACACATTTGCGTTCGTGGCCAGGGCGAGGGAGACTCTAACAGCAGAGCTGCCACCTCTCTGTCTGTCTGTGACCCTTGCCAAAGCTCTGTTTCTGACCAAGGCCTGTGAGACATCAGTGAGACCACTTCCTGGCCTTCATCTGAGGGTCAGGTGTGGGAAACTAACAAGAACACTTTCTATTCTCTTTTGGAGGCCATGAAATTCGGTTTTAGAACCGTAACATTAAATTTACTATACTACTCAGACTGAATACACCCCCAAAGTGAAAGACATCCACCAACTTCATGATCATCTGATATATATACCACGACTATTGCTCAGAGCAGAGTTGGAGTGTTTATTGGCTGAAATCATGATCCTGTTCAGGGCTTTCGAATCGATCTGTAGGCCCCGCTGATCGTGACTGGATTTTTTTTTTTTGTAATATCTGGGACATGACTGTTGATTTAAGGTTTAACAGAGCAACATTGTTTTCTTGCAGCTGTGTTAAAATGTTAACGTTGTATTATCAATATCAAAATTACTCTCATTATCAGGGAACTTAAACCAGAGTCTGGAGGTCAGAAATGTCCTTTTAAGGTTTCTCCAGCAAACGTTATGCTAAGAATATTTCTGAACACTCCTCTTTTCAATGGAAAAATAGTGAAAAATGATAGCTGAAAAATGGGATGCCATGACAGTTAAATTTCTTCATATCTAACCTCCCCTTAACCTTTTGATTAAAGTAAGAAATATATTTTCCTCATAACGATCAAACTGATGGTGATATGTTAGTCCATATGAATCAGGATATCAGTACATAACCTGATTATGTCTGTGCGGGTATGTCCAGTGTATACCTGGATTTAGAAAATGCCAAATATCTAACCCTTCCAAATGTCATTTTATTCTGACGTCTAATATCGACTAAAGGTAAACAACCAGGACTCGATAAGATGACATTCTTGGCAGAGAAGTAGACAAAAAATCTCACAAAAGGATAACAGTGAAACTCCCAGACTGTGACAAATATGACCATCCTGAGAGAGTCTAGTGTTCAGCGTCTCTTGGTAGGATACTGGACCTCCATGGTGTAACGGTTAGCGTCGCTGACCGTGTCGTATGCACGGGTCGCCCAGGGTCGAGCGCATAGGTTCGACTCCTGGTTGCGGCAGTCGGTCCACAGTCAACCCAGCATTTCAACCACTCATAGGGCTTGGTCGATAAAATGGGTACCTGGCTCAGGCTATGGTATATATACATATAGCATTAATGGGAATGCCTTGATTAGGGCCTCAGCTGCCCATGCCGTCTCAGCTAACATAAGAAAAAAAAATCCTCGACTAGGATACCAGTGCACATCACAGGGGAAAAGACAGTGCAGCACATCTCAAGTCAAACTAAGGGAGGAATGATGTATGCATGTTATTTGCCCGTGCCATGTCGGTAACTATAATAGAATCGAAATTTAAAGCTATGTTAATGAATATGCTTAGTTGGGGTGATTACGAAACTCCCAGTTAAAGCGATGGTGAGCACAACTATGAAATCCCTGGATATGAAAGTGATGACACTTCCGTACTTGGTGATGGTGAACAACCCGAACTAGCGTAATGGTGAACATCTGAACGCTCCTGGATATGATAACAGTGAGCATTTCGTGACGTCACAACTCTAAACAGACGGTGTACTCTGTCAGGATTTTCAGTGTTAGCGGAACCCGGATATTGGAGGATTTGAGGATCAGGCTGGCTTTCGGAAGGATTCTGGCTTGAGACCCAAAATGAAATCAACTGCCCGTTAATGTCCTTTTAACTTGCAGTTCACTGATTGAAAAGTCGCCTGTGATGAACGGGAGATACGCTCGTCTTATCAGCGAAGTAATTTGGTCAAATCGACCTTATGTAACTTAAGGTGACTTATTCTACACATCAAATAATTCACTGCTTTTACAATAAGGTTTTTACTGGCTACCATATATGGTCTAAAGAACAGCTCTATGTCATATATAATCCACCCATACACGACTTATAATGCTTATTCATATAATCACGTTTATATACCACAAAGGTAGTCCACTGAAATTCATCCTGGTGGAAATAAAGGAATGGCAAGTGGTGGGAGGGCCATGAGACAGAGTGCTGGGATGTCAGTTCACACCACATATTTAAAGAAAACCCAAGTGAGGGTCACTGACAGCTGTCCAGGAGTAAGTGAAGCAGAGACAAAATGCACACACTAAGAGCAGGTCACAATCAGCGTTCTTGTCATATGTTGCGCTGTCGAGACGGTAGAGGTGGGGATGAGAGGGCGTGAGAGATCTGAGGAAGATAATGTTGGGGTAAAGGAGAATAGAAACTATATACCAAGATGAATTTGTAAACGTTTTGTTGGAGCTGGCAATGTACAGGAGTTTACAGTGTAGAGTGTGCAACTACAATTTGTTATTAACCATCTACAGTATACGGTACAGGGAGGGAGGTCTACGCTCGTGGGGCCCCATCTCTTGAAAGACTTATCTAGGCTGCCCACTTCAAGTTACAATCAACTATCCATAAACTCTTAACACCTGAAGGTGTTCAAAATAGTTCTGAGACCATATTCACTCTCACTGTATATATGGTGAAGTATGATAGCATGGCCAAGTATGGTGTACACGAGTGTTGGAGTGAGCAAGTTTGGTTGTACAAGAGGATGGGATGAGATCTTTAGGGAGTTGGGGTGTATATCTTAAAGCGTCAGAGCAAGGGGTCAGTGAGGGCTCAGGTGTGTAGGGTTGGTGTCATGTGTGTGGTGACATATTGCGTAAGGGTGTGCCCGCATGTGGCGGATGTGTAGTATCAGGTGTGTGGTATCGGGTGCGTTAGGGTGTGTGGGTGTGTGCAAAGTGTCCCACGGTGTGGATGGGAGCGTTTGATGGTGTGGGTTGGATCTGCGTGGAAATATGAGCTTGTGTAAAGATCCAGAGTTTCTGAAGTTGTTTGGTATTTTAAGCCGTGGGTATGAATGTGTTTGAGTGTGTGTGGGTACGTATGTGATGTGCGTGAGAACACAGGCACATGGAAGAAGGCAAGGACGTGAGAGAATGTGAAGCTGTGGAGGCTATTAGGACGCTGGAGAGTATGAGGGTTTATGTGAGATGCAGCGTACAAGGGTGTGTGAGGAAGTTCAGAAATTTCAGTTTGCGGAAGCATGTAAGTGTAAAGGCGTAGGAGCGAGGGTGCAGTGGTGTATGAGGGTGTATGAAGGCATGGAAGTGAGGGTACTGTGATGTGTAGCGGTGCATGAGGCGTGTAGGAGTGAGGGTGTTATGGTGCAATAGGGAGTAGGAGTGAGGGTGTCATGGTGTATCAGGGTGCATAGAGGTAGCGTGTAAGACGTTGACTAACGGCAACGTGGTGTATGATGGTTCAAAATGGTGTAAGAAGTTGTGAGAGTGTGTGAGTGTGTGAGCAGGCAAGAGTGCGGGGGCGTGTGAAGATACAAGGGCGTGTGGGAGAGTTATGGAGCGCGTGAGAATACTGGGCATACTAAAGTCTTGCAGCGTGTGAGAGTATGTCATAAGAGGGAGCGGGGGCAGGCAGGGTTGTAGTTTTGTGTGTGAACGTGGGTGTGTATGAGGGTGTGGGTATATTTGGGTATAAGTATTTGATGACGTGTGGGAGTGTGGGGGCATTGGTGTATGGAGTTGTAAGGCCATGTTAGGATGAGACACAGAGGGGAATGGAACATACATTAGTATGGTCGTGTGTGTGTGTGTATGAATGTGGCTATGCGAGAGGTTAGGGTACATCATGGTGTGGGAGTGTGAGTGTGTAGGGATGTGTAAGAATGTTGGGATGTTTGGTGGTTTGGAGATTATTTTTCAATTATAGGCTTACCTAATGTTTTGACATTATTCTGGTATCTTTATCAAAATATGTATTACTTTGTATCTGTCATCAATGAAGACCATTTTCATGTATATGACCACTCAGTCAAACTGACTAGATCATTTTGAATCATTAGACAGTCATCCTTTGACTTGACTATATTTCCTAATTTCGTGTCATCAACATATTTTGAATTCCACTGGTGAGTCCTCTCTCCAGGTCACTGCAATAGATCATGAATAGTGTGGGTTCCAGGATTAAACCTTGTGGTACCCCAATTGTCACGTTAAACCAGTTGTGCGCTTCCCCATGTAATATCACGAGCTGTGTCCTGTCTGTGAACCAGTCCAGTACACACACATAGACTCTGAGTCTAACCATTTAACATCTGTTGGCGCATCGGACTTCCATTCACTATATATGTGACGAAAGATCTTTGTTGTATCCAAAAGATTTAACGATTAAGCTCCAGTTTCTGTTTCTAACAATTTTCCTGGAACCAAAGTAAGACTGAGAAAACGGTAGTTCGAAGTGAATTTCTTATACCCTAACTTTGAAAACTGATATTGCATTAGCAAGCTTCCAATGTTGAAAATTAGCAGTTTCCCTTCTTATAGCGATATATTGATAATTTTTGTGTTTATATGTATGTGAATGGAAATGTTATTTGCCGGCTTGCCTCTTCTTCAGGAGAGCTCCACCTGTAGACCTTGATAAGAACAGCGAACCTCAAGACCACCTGCATAAAGTTCTGATCACGTCTGTGCATATAGTGGGCTATATAACCCAGAGGTTCTCTTTATAGCTGAATATCGTCCAATATTCTGCACCAGCGAAACACGTTAGGAATTCTGAACCAAGTCATCGTTTTATCTCGCTTTGTACATTATGGTTAAGACAGACAAGTGTAACCATCATGTGACAGTCACTGAACTACCAATCATTATAGTATTAACGATTACGATGAACATGTATATAGACTCGTTATAGAAAACCACATTCACCAACTGAAGCTCCGGATATCTCTCAGGTGTTCTCGGGGAAGTTTATGAGCAATAAATCTTTTGTTAAGCTGTGGAATGAGGTCCACCTGGAGCTAAAGACTTATACGGCAATGGAAGTGTCTCCTTGGCGACTCTCCGGCTCGAGGAAGACTGTTCTCTCTCTCTCTCTCTCTCTCTCTCTCTCGCTCTCTCTCCCTCTCACTCCCTTGGGGGGGGGGGCACCAGCCAAGAAGGTGTAGTATCGGTGCAACCCGCCTTGGTATGAGGAGGACTAGTGACGGATGCGCAGCAAGACAACACTTCAGTTGCTGTCAAGTGTCACTCCGTTAGCTTCGGTAATTCTCTTTTCTTTCTCCCTCATCCACCGCGGACTGCTGGATTTTTGTCCACAAAAATTCAAACTTTTCTTTTTCATACACAACACTTGACAAAACTCATATGAGTTACTCTTCGTAATTCTATATTTTTCTGCGGTAGGCGCTACGCGCTGTCCTTGCCTTTTGGCAAGATCTCGTCGCAAGTACTCCTAAGTAATCAAGTAGGTATTCTCCCCATGACAAGTTCGGTAATTTCTTAGTCCCTTACCGAAAAATGAAGGTGTAGCGACTTTCCTCGGGCTAAAGATGAGGGTGGTTTTTCCGAAGTTTGGAACATTCTAATTAACATCTACTGGTGCAGATACCTCGGCCTTAACGATCGACAGCCACAACAAAGGATTGTCTTGTCCTCGCTGGCTCATTTACATATAAGAACAAGACCCTCCTTAATGCCTCTGAATTTCTTTTTCTAGACTGTGTCGCGAGCCGTAATGTGTGGAGGGAGTTGTTCCACAAGGGAAAAAAAAACTACATTAGGTTCCCAGGATGGCCTCGTTAGTACAGCACTTGGTTATGCAAATCTATCAACCAACATCTGAGGCGCCTGTGTGAGGGTCAGGATGAAGTGGAGATAATAGGAATGTATGCCATTTACATGTAGTGGAGAAGGTGTAGGTGAAGATTCTCCCGGAGAGGCAAGAGGGAGGAAGCAGGTTTGTCCAGGAGGCACAGAAAGTGGAAAACTCACTGGTTAAATTGTGTCCAGATGATTCTAGCTCCTCTTACATGTCATCTCTCTGACTGTGTTTGTACTGTAAGCGTTTTTACTGAATATCAATCAGTGGAATTGCTGAATGTAATCAGTATTTTTCTCTCGTCTGTTCACAGATTAAATACTTTTACCGTTGTGCTTCTAAATGAAATTTCCACATTTCCACGATACACCGAAGTAGGATTGAAACATTGTCTAACTGAGGGAGAGACGAGAGAGACCACATCACAACCTGCTTCATCTGTTATGTTCGGGTCATGTTCCTCTTGTTAAAGGGGGGAAGGGGGATAAAACTGGGCCACAGTTATGTGTCGTGTGATGCTCTCCATATCTGAGGGTAACCTTCCAGCGGTTGTTAACCTCAAGAGGCTACGTGATATACGACTAACAGTTAACAAATCCGACAAAATCCTGCTTCCTTCTTTTTCTCTTCTGGTTTATTGAGATTTAAAATCACATCGAATGTACAGTATCTAGAATGTTAGGAATACATTCTACTAAAATGGAAAAAGATAATACCCAGGTTATGATAATGATGAACATCCCAGGTTATGATAATGGTGAACATCCCATATCGTAATGATGGTGAACAACCCAGGTTGGAGTAATGACAGAAGTACCGGGCTGGATTTACAGGGAATACCATACCTGTAACACTACATATCGTGAGCAGGTCCTGAGATTAATGAGGATTTACAGGACTGGTGGAATCCGGAGATTGGCCGATCAACGGATCAGGATAACTTTAGCGGGGATCTTCGCCTCAAATTAACGCGCGTAATTTATTGGCCTAATTACCTGTGATCTAATTGATCTGACAATCATCTCAGAATCTCCGTACGTTTAAGCTCATTAATTTACCTCATTCCCTGGCAAGATGATTTTATCTAATATGAGTTACTTTGTTTTAGATTTCCTCGTCTTTCACCTTTACACCATTTCGTAACACAGTTAACATAGCTGGACAAACGTGTATCTCACATTCTCTCTTTATATACGGTTCATATTCTGCTTAGGACGTGGCTGCAGTAGGAGTATTTACTATATTGTACTCCACTGAGGTGTTTGTCTAACGTACAGACAGAAGGACAGGAAGCAGAGTGTGATTGACAGACGCTATTGCCCGTCTCACCTACACCGCGCCGTGTGCATTCGAAACTCTGTCTTTGTCATTTAATTTTGCGGTTAGTTTCATTTAAATACATTAATCAGTGACTTGATTACTGATAATTCATTCATTTGACACGATGACGTTCGAATGAAACGGTGGTCAAGGAATATGTAGATCGAGCATTAGGTTTTGACAGAAAGAAGTGTTACAATAGAGGACACATAGACTTCCAGCATCCACCGAAGGTTTAATGTCAAAGCTAAGGTTGCGGTGTAGTTAGACTATTCAATACAATGGGCATAAAAGGATGAGAAATATATTCTCCCCCAAGCAGATGACCCAGTAATCCCATAAAATTCGGCAAGATGATAGGTACTTTGTGGAAGAATCTGGAAAGCCTTGGAAGGAAAGATATCAAAGTGAATAAGATATTAAGCGAAGCTGTGTCCATATTACATGAGTCACTTTGCATGAAGGTTGGAGCGGTGTTGAATTTCTGCACCCGAGAAGCCAGCTCAGCAGAGATGGTGAGATTGTTAGCAGAGTGTTGCAGACCTCTCAAATATTTGCTGGTGAAACATGCATCTGTATCAAAAGAGAGGTGGCTAGTGCCGTGCAGGGAGTTAGATAGGCTTCTTGATGAATGGACGAAGAAATAGGATAAGAGAATACAGTGGGGACTGAAAATGTTAAGCATGGATGTAGCATCATGAAAGGATTGGTCAGTTAGGCTATGGTTAATTGAGCTTAATTGAGAATATATAATCTAATTTTTCCATTATAATGTGTGAAGTGCATGGCACAGATTTCGGCTTGATAGCAGAATGCTGTTCCTAGCGAAAGGAATTCTTTAAGGGAGATGGACAAAAGACCGGAGCCTACAAGTAAAGAGGGCTTATACTGTGAGAAGGATCTTAGTAACTCGACTTGTGTAAAGAATAAATTTTGAAGTGAATGAACGTAAATATTGTTGAAGGACGAGGAAGGACAGTCACTACTGTCAGCCTGTTAACCTAAGCAGAGACTGTCTTGTGACTGTCATGACTGGATGAGGTTCTGTTGAGCCACTCTACTGCTGTGTAGTGGAAGAAGGTCCGTAACTGTGTAGTAACTGACGACTGGAAGATCTGCTTTAGTGGAGGATGATCTGTAAGACATAAACAGCCAAATACTTTACGGGTATAAAAGCTCCATAAAGGGTCTTATTTCACGTGTAGCTTGGGATCCTAGAACGTCCGACGTCACATGAAGGTCTACTGCTTTGTATTAGGGAAATCTAATTTCGTCGGGATCTTAACCTCAGGTGAGGCATACTTTTGCCAGGAGATTTGCATCGATCCTTCAGAAAGTCTAATTTCACACAGCCTCCATTCCGCAGAGTCTCTTACTTCAGAAAAGTTTAATGTCGTGGAAATATTAACTCCAAGAGGCCATTAAATTTACAGGGAACCTAATGGAGCAAGGGACCTCATTAGGCAGGACGCATACTGGTTCCTGGAACCTCATGCTGAGGGTCTCTGATTAAGTTAAGACCCTAATGAACCAGGAACTTAATAACAAAGAGGATGTTCCTTAGAGCGCGCTCATACATCGGAAGATCTAACTTCGAGGAGAGCATTTAATGAGAAGCTTAATGCTAAGGGAAAATTAAGAAATCTTTACTTTCCAATAAAAGCAAATTCTCCTATCCAGTTAATGCTTGCCTGATGGTTTTCTAAGTCAGAGATATAACAGTAATTCTCCCTGAGCAGATAGTGCCATTCTCTGGCACCTATATGTACCTACGGGGAAGGTGTTCTGTCATAGTCTAAAGTCTCTCGATACAGTGCAATATATTGAACCAATTAATGCTCTCATCAGTCACTGCTCCTTTCCATAACTTTGCTCCACTCGTATCTCACTTTATCATTATAGAAGTACATCTTCTTATCTTTCTTTACTCTGCTTCTTCTAAGATACTTCAACTCTAAACTCATAGCATTTTCCATTTTACTAATGTACTGTGGGAGAAGTACATTTCGGATAGGAGTTCGAGCAGGAAACACAAACTTTGGCTCAGCCTCTTGTACAAGATCACGATATGTGGAAGTTTTGATTAGACTGAAAGGTAACTGATCACATGCAGTTGAGAAAAGTAGTGCCTATACCATGAGCCTTTGCTTTAAATCGTTTGGTCGGAAATGCTCACTATTCTCACCCTTGAAAAAGGAATGCATTGTCACCTGGCCTGGATTCTTCTTAAGAATCTTGAATTTCTTTTCGGAATCATGTACTCTCTTCTCCTCTAGATATTCAGAGTACCTCTTTGGGTTACATCTTTTCAAGGCTGGAAGTCTTTTGGATGCTTGCCTTAATTTTAGATCCACAGTAATTGCATCTGGCTAGGCATCTGTGTTTTTCAGACCCACAATCTTTGAAGTATTTTGATAATAATCCAGATAACTGATTGCTGGTTCCAGTTTCATCAGATGGAGTTGATCTGGAACTGCTGGAAGTGGCAGGGTCATCCATTCCTTCTTTTAGGTTAGATAAGCTAGGTTAGGTCAGGTAGGGTAAGTTGGGTTTAGTAAGCTAGGTTAGGTAGGTTAAGTCAGGTAAGCTAGGTTAAGTAAGGTAAGCTAGGTTATGTTTGCTAGATCGTTAGGTAAGCTAGGTTATTTTTGGTAGATCGTTAGGTAAGCTAGGTAAGGTAATTAAGCTAGGTTAGGTAGGTTGAGTTAAGTAAGTTAGGTTATGTTAGGTGGGTAGGTAAAGAAGGTTAGGTTAAGGTTAGATTGGGTTAGGTAAACATCACACATAAAAATCTCCACACATGTCTTACCTTAAGAATGGGAAGTGTAGAGTGGAAGCAGCTGTGACTGTAGACAAGAGCCTCCCTGTGTGAAGGTCTTGGGGGAATCATGTTCAATCACGTCACAGGGACAGGAGTAGCAGCATTGGACTGTCCATTTCTCGTCAAATACCTGTCCACTAAGACAGATTTGCTACTTGCCAGTTTTCGTACTGTCTGATACTTGCGCCAGTAAGCGGTACTTCTGACCCCATTTTCTTGCCTTTACTGCTGATTACGTCATACCAAAGGAGGAGTTATCTGCTAATTGTTCTTATTATCTTTTATTTCTTTTTGAGTATGATTGAACTGGAAGTGTATATTGTTATGCAGTAATTAAAGGTATGATCGATTAACGGTTTTATAGCAAATTACTCCTGTGAAGCAATCATATCTAAGGCTTTCGACAGGGTATGGCATCGCGGTTTCGTCTCTCAGCTCCCCTCTTTTGGCTTCCCTCCCTCACGTTCTTCCTTGATATCTAGCTTCCTCTCCGACCGATCTATCTCTGTGGTTGTTGACGGATCAGCCTCCTCCCTTTTCTCCATCAACAGCGGTGTCCCTCAAGGGTCTGTCCTGTTCCCTACACTTGTTGAAAATGAATGCATAAGAGACAGTGAGAACCATTTTCTGACATTCTAGGTTTTGGAATTCTGATTCGTATGAAATATTCACTGATCAGCTGTGGATGAATCTTTTTCCCAAAGCTCAAATTTCTGAAGACTCGTCCGAACTTTCGCTGAAGCGTTGTGATGGTGGCACGTGTTTGGGATTTGGTATTCCTTTATGCAAATTAGCCAATACTTACGTCTGTCATAAAAAAAAAATCATGCATTCATTCAACTGATTTATCACAAGATTGATTTTCGAATACGCATGTGTCTCACAGCTTCATTTGACTCTGTTCAAACTCAAGTGAATACAGACTATTTAATTTGAGGATATTTACGACAGTGATGGAAATTGATAGAGGCTTCCGTTTGCATTTAAAGACACACAACTCTGATTAAGTTAGTACACTTGAGAAGTGCTCTTCTATCGTTGTTACGAAATAAAATCATCATCGTCAGTATTTTAACAGTGTCGTCGAACATTGCTCAACAAGAGCAAAGCTTATTCTTAACGTGCTGCTAGATTACTCAGTTTTAGTTGCGATGCTGACGTAAGTTGGAATAGTAGTTGTGACGCATCTGGACAATTCTCAGTTTTGTTACGGAAAACAAACGAGTTAACTTGAACTAACTTAGGTAAAGAGGATAACTCTGGCTAGCTATAGGAAGATAATAACTTTAACTCACTTCTTTTTCTCCTCGAGTTATTGACTGGAACGAACACTTGTTCTCTTTCATTGGTGATGAGAGAGAGAGAGAGAGAGAGAGAGAGAGAGAGAGAGAGAGAGAGAGAGAGAGAGAGTCCGTCCCTTCATTCGACCATTAATCATATATTTCATCATATTCCAGAAATATATTCCTCCTCCCTCCCAACTCTAGGTAGACAACAACAGATACTCACTGCTTAGATCGACAGCCGAGTAACAGATATGCGACTCGTCTGGGCCAACATAAACCAGATCTGGGAGACAGTTTGCCATTAAGCAGTTCAGACCTGGGTAATGGATC
>JAUUDW010158587.1:0-14891 GCA_032361385.1 Panulirus guttatus | reverse complement strand
ACTGACTCACTTCCCAGGCCCTCTCATCCCCCAGAGATTGCATACTTGCCCCTCTCTCAAAGACTTGCATTTCCCTCCCTCACCATCCCATCTATAAATAAATTTAAATCCATATACACATCACACACCCCTGCCGCAGACCAACCTTCACTTGGAACCATTCACTATCCTCTCTTCCTACTCATACACACACCTTACACCCTTGATAAAAACATTTTACTGTGTCTATCAGTTTACCTCCCACACCATATATTCTTAAGACCTTCCAAAAAGCATCTCTATCAACCCATCATATGCCTTCTCTAAATCCATAAATAAAACATACAAATCCATCTGTTTTTCTAAGTATTTCACACACTTTCTCTAAAGCAAACACCTGATCCACACATCCTCTACCACTTCTGAAACAACGCTGCACTTCCCCAGTCTGATGCTTTGAGCAATACCCTCTCATACTGCTTACCAAATATACTCAACAAAATTATAAGTTTGTGGTTTGAAAACTCACCTTTATCTCCCTTGCCTTTATACAATGGTACTATATGTGCATACCACCTATCCTCAGGCCACTCATCATGATCCGAACATAATTTGAGTATCCTTACCAACCAATCAAAAACACAGTCACCACCCTCCCTTAAAAAATTCAACTGCAATACCATCCACTCCAGCCGCCTTGCCACATTTCATCTTACGCAAGGCTTTCACCACCTCTTCTCTCTTCACCAAACCATTCTCCATGACTCTCTCACTTTGCATAACATCCAGAACAAAGCACCTTACATCTGCCACTTTAAAATCAAACACATTTAACAGTCCTTCAAAATACTGACATCATCTCCTCCTGACTTCATCACTACCTGTCATCGCTTCCCCTTTTGCCCCCCTTCACTGATGTTCCCATTAGTTCTCTTGTCATTCACACACTTTTTACCTCCTTCCAAAACATATTTTTATCCTCCCTACAGTTTGATGATACTCCCTCACCCTAACCCTCATTTGCCCTCTTTTTCAACCTTTGCACCTCCCTCTTTACCTCCTGCCACTTTCCCTTATACATCTCCCAATCATCTGCACTCCTTCTCTGTATCTTTTTCCATTCTACACTCAATTTCTCGCAGTGTTTCTTCACATAAATCTCCTTTCCAAGCTCACTTACTTTCACCACTCTCTTCTCCCTGACAGTGTTTCATCTTTTTTGAAAACCTCAACAAATCTTCACCCTCGCCTCCACAAGATAGAGATCAGCCATCCCACCAGCTGCCCCTCTCAGAACATTTACATCCAAAAGTTTCTCTTTTACTGGCCTATCAATTTATATGTAATCGAACAATGCCCGTTGACCATCTCTCCTACTCACATTATGTAAACTTGTGCAAATCCATCTTTTTAAACCAAGTATTCCCAGTCACCAGTTCTTTTTCAGCACACACCTCCAGAAGCTCTTCTCCATTTCCATTCATAACAATGAATACCCCATGCATCCCAATTATGCACTCAACTGCCACATTATCTACCTTCACATTTAAATTACCCATCACTAATACCCAATCTCTTGCATCAAACTGCTGACACGCTCACTAAGCTGTTCCCAAAACATTTGCATATCATGATCTTTCTTCTCATGGCCAGGAATATAAGCACCAATAATCACCCATCTCTCGTCATCCACTTTCAGTTTTACCCTACATCAATCTAGAGTTTACTTCCTTACACTCTATCACACACTCCCACAACTCCTGCTTCAAGATTAGTGCTTCTCCTTCCTTAGCTTTTGTCCTCTCAACAACCCCAAACCATTCTTCCCCTTTTACCACTGAGCTTTGTTTCACTCAGAGTCAGAACATCCAGGCTTCTTTCCTCAAACATACTACCTATCTCTACTTTTCACAAACAGTGAGACACGTCTGAGCCTTTGAGGAGGGTGAGCACTCCCTGCCTGGCTCCTGCTTCTATTTCCTCTTTTAGAAAGTGAAATACAGGAAGGGGAGGGTTTGCAGTCCCCTGCTCCCACCCCCTTTAGTTGCCTTCTGCTAGACACTGGGAATACAGAGGTAGAATTCTTTCTCCACTACCTTAGGGATAAGTAAAGAACATAAAATTTCTAAAAATTACATATCTGGCTTTCAAACATAACCTTTCAGTAATCTACTAAAGACAGTCACAGGGACTTACTTACCATAAGCTTTTCCCTTAACTGTCTAAGACAATCATCCTTTTCCAGACTAAGTTCTTTTTCAATCTTTTGCTCCTCCTTAAGTTGAGCCTGTAACTGCTCGTAGTCTTCTACGTTCACCTTCAAAGATGTTACCTACGATAAAGAAAAACTTGATTTTCAGATCCTTATCCAAGGCAAATATCCTTAGTTCCTGGAAAGTAGGAAGGAATTACCACTATCACAATTTACGATTTACTGACCTAAGAAGGTTTGTCTACCAATATGACAGCTTAAGAGTTCATGATCATAAAACAACATAAGTTATGATGTATCAAAGGCATATTACAGGCATGCAGATATAAACAACAGCTAGCTGCAGATGTAAAATTCATAAAAAATTCTTTCTCATTTTAGCAAGTAAAGTGAAGGCTCATAAATCTTATGGGGTACAAAAACTACGTTAACAAATCGTAATTCAACCTCCCAGGAAAAGAATTCTGGTCATGAAAGACTTTCCATTGCCTTCAAATGCAGACTATACTAACCTTAAGCTCCTGATTCACTACATTTGGAAACTGTACCACAGCAAAAGTGACAATCCTATAACCCAACCATTCGCTACCAATATGAAGACCAATCAGGTGTTCTTGATTCAAAAAAGCAGCTGCTTAACCAAAGCACACAATGTGCTTTCTCCTTTATGGTTTTATCTTTGTTATAACCCTCTGGAAAGGGATAGACTGTTAAAGCAAAATATCACCAGCTCAGGGCTGTGACTCTAGGAAATGAATTCCATGGAGATGATGAGATAAGGAAATATGTGATCAAAAGTAACAATTATAGTTAAAGTGCTTAGAACTAATAGACAAACTACATACAAAAGGGAGTGGCAGTCAGTAAGCATATATATGGCAAGATACAACCTTACATGAGTGTGGGGGATCAATGGGGAGGAAATCAAAAACTAGGATTTCATGGGAAAAGAAACTGGAAGGGTTTACCACTTATGCCACCTCCAGACTCAAGAGCCTCAACTCTACTTCCGACTCAAGAGCCTCAACTCTAAACTACATTTACAAGTCAAAGCCATGAGCTTATATGGTCACTGGACAGTACTGGAAACATACACACTTCTGCCTGAAATACAGTATCACAGGATGGGTCTGAAAGCCAGTTGAATTAACCCTTAAACAGCTCCTCTCGTCTTCTGATGATCCTTTAGAAATGCTCCAATTGTCATATGATGACTGAAAGCTTCCTACCTGTTCAAAATCACAGCTGATGTTTAACTCCACCAATTTCTAAGTAGTAGATGGATGGCATCTAGGTACCTTGGCATATGGATGATTAATGATATTGTCACTGTGAACCAGCACTTTGCTGTATCTCACATTCCCTTCCCTGGACCAAATATTTGTCTTTTCTCCTTGCCACATCTATGCATATGTTGCTGTCATCCACTCCACAAATCACATCCTCTTCTTAAACAAAGCACATGAGAACACATAACTCATCCAACCCATTATTTTTCATTTCAAATATTCCCTTCAGTTTCATAAAATTCATGGCAGCACATTTTCAACTGGATCTATCAGTGCCAGACTGAAATGGTGCCACCAGTCAAGGAGGGCTGGATGGTTCCCAGGACTCCCATGACATATCAAGCAATTGCACCCTACCTCACTCATTCTGATACAGCTCCCAGACCAAGCTCTTTTTCTTTTATTTATTTTTGTTTTTTATGTTGGTTAATTTCTGCAACATTCAAATCAAAGATTTAGAATAGGCATAAGATGAATAGGAAGGCACTTCATATGATGTGCGTGGAATGCTGCAGAATGTTTTTAAAATATTTCATAACGATAGTAATGTCCAAAGCTGCTTCCCTTCTGCACTGCAAGATCTCTAACCTCTGAATTCTTTTCCCCCTATTTCCTACTGACGTACATAACTCTTCAAAAATTCACCCTCCTGCCATGAGGCACTGATCCCCACTTCTAAGTGCAGAAACCTTCAATGCACAGGGTTTCAAATATACATCAAAAAAATTGGTTAAGCTTTAACTGGGATGACCACAGTGGACCCAAGGTGTTTTCTTTTTCCCTCTTTACTGATCTGGAACAATCAAACACTGACAATGCCCTCTTCAATGATCTGGAACAGATAACCAAACACTGACAATGAGTTCTTCCCCAAACATCATAATGAATCTTCCATCATACTCAACAAATTTTTGTACTTCTGAACCCTCCCACTATAAACACATATTTCGGCCCAATTATGGTACTCTTACCATAATTTTACCTTTATCTTACCTCCAATACTTTTTATTGAGCACTCCCCCCACCCCTCCAAAACTAAGTGGTCATCCCTGCATAGCTTCTTTACTGACTTCCCTTAGCAAGAGCAGTGCTTTGCTGATATGGATGCCTCATGTTGAGGTGAATGAACAGAAAAGAATATCTTGGTTGGGACTGAGTCCTTTGTCTCATCTACTGAATCTATCTTCTCACAACTATATAATGATCATTTGTTGTCTGATGTCTGTCACATCAAGAAGTGCATACTAAGCCAAGAATTTCCTCCTTCCTCTTAATTCAACTTTGCTTTCATTTCTATCTATAGTGAATGAACAGTTGTTCTTTGCACAGTCAACCAAACCTTCATAACATGAGTCTTGTTATTCCTTATATGATGCACTCTGGGTACACTACAATACTTGCATTCTTATCCGTCTGTCTGAAGTTTGCAAAGTTAAATATTTCGATATTTTCGGGAAAATTAATATCTAGCTTCTATCTATCTACCTATTTAAATCTCTGATGCCCGTTCCCTCCGGGAACTCACTCAAGAAGGTGGTCTCAGCAAAAGTCTGATGAAATAGGAAGTTAATCAAATACCCTGATTGCATTGCTGTGGGAAAAAGTTATTGTCAATATACACATGAAATGGGATAATAAGCTACCCACACCCTGATTAAGTACCTCTGTTTTTGTCTCCAATTTTAGCTGGTGTAGACAATCCAGACACTATCACTTCAATTTCTATTAATACAGATCTAGATTTTAATTTTTCTATGATTAAGTTAATCTAGATGTACCTTCAGTGCCAAAATCTAGACCCTGAACTTCAAAAGATGTTGAACTGAACAAAGAAACAGGGCTGTTGAAACAATTTTCAAACACAATCTCCTTGACTAGATGTACACTTATCAGCATAGGGATATACTTCCTTACCAATAATCAAAATAGTGTTCTATATCAGAAAAATGCTGTGGAGAAATCATGTGATACATAAAATTAATCCCTAATTTACATCCATCATTCCAGAGGAAGCAAACTTTTCAATACAATTAAGACTCACCTGTTCTTCTAATCGTTTCACAAGCTGTCTTTCATCATCTAAGTATTTCTTATTAGCTTCAAGTTCTGTAAATAATTGTTCTTTTTCCACCTGCAAAAGAAATAAGAATGAGCTATCAACTTCCATTCACTAAACACGGTGCAATTCTGAAAGAACACATCCATTCCCAAAACAGAAGTGGGAAAAACATGATCACAATTAACTCTTTACCTACCACTGTATTCTATAACCTGTTTCCTAAACAAAAGCTGCTGTCCTGTGTTTAGTGATATTTTCACTCCTTCTGTTCCAAGTGACATCTTTCTTATACCAGTAACAAACAGTGGGTTCTAAATTGTCCCAGGAAGGAAGGCTAAGAAGCGGTACTGGAGTTCACCAGTTATGGAAACTCTTTCGCCGTAGCCACCCCTTCAAGGAAGTTCCCAAAAGGGAATGGTTTCAGAGATATAGACAGAACTGATAAATAACATCTTATGTAATGCAGCCCAAAGTTTCACATGAATAACATGTATACCAAAATTATAAAGAAAATACACCTTTGTAAATTTAACTCATATCACGGGTAAATGTGGCAGCAAATCATGTCATCTGACTTCTAAGCCAGTACCATCCTGCCAGACTTATGATATCCCCAGCATCATCCAGTAATAGGATTTATTCTACAAATAAAACTTATCACATGAAAGCCTCTTTTTACATTAATGGTAACTGTCATTTTTCTTTTTGCAGAGACGTCAATATGCATAACTATATATGCAGCTCCTGATTAAGATAAGATTATATATGATGGGGAGTCACACAATCAGTTAAAAATACAAAATCATGCTTTGAACATACCTCTACTTTCTTGTATTCTATCTCAAGACTGTTCAGTTCAGTGCTGATACTTGCATTGCTTTGTTGTAACAGACTGACTTCTGCAATCATTGCGTGTTGTGCAGCTTCTAATAACTGAAATTCCTCTGCTTTGCAGGCAACTTCCTGGTTAATAATAATGAAAAAATGGACAATCAATGTTTCATATTAGTGCAATCAATGAAATATAATGGGATACACATTAATCCTTGGGGATGAGGAAAAAATAATACTACCCATGTATCTTCATGCTGCAGAAGGCAACTATAAGGGGAAGGAGTGAGGGTAACAGGGAACCCACCCATCATATAATTTCACACCAGAAATTTTCCTTACAGGTTCATAGTAGGGTGTCTAAATGTTTGTGGTTCTATCCAGGATAAAATGAAGGCAACAACAGATGCTATGTTTGATGAAAGAAACCTGTCCAGCCCAGTGCAAAGAAAATAAAAGGTATGGGGAGGGCTATGATTTAAGATTGTTTGGAAGGTTAAGTAGGGAGAGTGATCAAGTGTACTTCTTATAGTCAGCTGTCTGTGTTTTCATAAACGAATGAAAAATTTTCACCTCTTCTAATTCCTGTTTGCGAGTGTTAAGTGCAGCTACCTTCTCTGTTAATTCACTCTTGGATCCTTCCAGAATGTCATTACTCTTCTTTAAGTACTGAATCTTTTCAACAGCTTCCTGAAACTCTTTTTGACTCTCCACTACCCTACAAAATATAAAGTTGTAAGTAGTTCATTTCAAATAAGTTTTGTAGCAAAATTATAATTATTCTATTCACATGTCCTGAACTAAAAAAATTTTTCAATCAATAGTTTCCTCACTTTCCTTACTCCTTCTTGCTTGTTCACTGTTTCCTACGTTAGCAGAGTAGCACCAGGAATAGACAAAGAAATTGCCTCATTTACTCACATCCTGTCTCATCAAAACGGGACTACCGGGCTAGTCCTACCATCTTCTTCTTACAAGCACCACACACCTAATCATACCTTGCTTATTATTATTACTTTTTTTCACATAAGTACTCTTGCAAATTCCTATCCGCTCTAACATTTTTATAAGCTCATTATGCCAGTGTCTGTCCAATCTATGGCCCCTAGTCCCCGGCATCATGGGGTGCTAAGAATCTCTGGGTTTCAGCCTGACTCTACAGCCAATGAGAGGGAGGGCTCTGGCAGTAGTAGTACTGGCCTGGCCTCTCCCATGACCTTTCCCTCTCTGTTAAACCTAGCTCTTTTTCTATTCAGTATACCAACATTCACAGTCTCTCTCGTAACCTCTCGTCAGTTGAACACCATCTGTCTTGTACCTCTCCTAATATCTTACTTGTGTTTGAGACACAGTTGTCTAATGATGTTCTTTATCCATGGTGAGTCTCTCAGATGTATGGACTCGTTCACTTGTTCAGGTGGTATGTGACATTACATAAGAATTGTTTTAAGGAAACCCTGTGTGACTCTGCTGCCAGCAAGAGGGAGGGCTCAGGTAGTAGAGCAATGGCCCCTTCCATAACCCCTGCAAATTTTAGGCATACTTGTCTGACTACACTCTATTGTGTAATTGCCACCAGTGAGAGGAAGGGCTCATGTGGTAGTGTATAGGCCCCTCCGAACACCTCAGTTAACTAAAGGATTATCCCATCCCCTACCCTTGAAGCAACCCATCAGGTAGTAGGCTGTTGACAATAGCTGCCCAGGGTGGTACTACCGTCCTGAGTGAGGAGCGTTAAAGTGGTGCCCAGAACCATCTTACACTTTCCATGTCAGGATTGCTGGTCTTCCTTTCTGTCTCATCAAAACAGGATTACCGGGCTAGTCCTAACATCTTCTTGCAAGCACCATACATCTACTCAAACCTTGCTTATTATTATCACTTTCCTTACATAAGTACTTTTGCCAATTCCTGTCCACTCAAATACTTGAAAGTATCACCACGACAAAACCCATCCAATCTATGGTCCCTAGTCACCGGCATCATGGGGTGCTAAGAATCTCTGGGTTCCAGCCTGACTCTACTGCCAAAGAGAGGGAGGGCTCTGGCAGTAGTAGTATTGGCCCCTCCCATGGCCTTTCACTCTCTGTTAAACCTTACTCTTTTTCTATTCACTATACCAACATTCATGGTTTCTCTAGTAACCTCTCCTCAGATGAACACCATCTGTCTAGTACCTCTCCTAATGTTACTTTTCTCTGAGACACAGTTGTCTAATGATGTTCTCACTAGTCCCTCTTTCATATCAAACTACAACCTTCACTCACATTTCCGGTTCAAAGGTGGTGTTTGTGCTTATTCCAACATAAACACACCTGTTGAATGCCTCAGGGGACCTTGAGTCACCAAACTTTCATGTTATGTGGCTCATGAGGTTTTTAGAGGTTTTGTAGAAAAAAAAAAGAAACATTATGGTGAGGATTTTAGACTGCAATAATCATTCCATAGCTTATTCATTCAAATCTCTCTTCACTGAATTCCATCAAATTTTCTGCATATCTATGTATCAAAATCACATCTTTTAGCATTTTCTCTTTGTCTTCTGAACCTAACATTTTATCAACTCTTGTGTCACTTGCAAAACATCTAACTACATCATCTATGTCTTCTCTATTCATGTTCAATATCATTATCATAGACATAACTAAAACTAATACTGTTTCTCATGCCACACTTAATATTAAACATCTTTATGATACAGGGCTAATGCTTTGAGTGACATTGACTAAATTATCTTAGACACTCAGCCATTTTGTCACTTATATCCTCATTTTATTTTTCTTTTACATGACAAGAGTGTGTGTTGAAATTTCATACTATACAGTCAACAAAAACTATCATTACCTGTGGGTTTGATGGAATATGAAATGAGCAATGTTACTCCAGTTGTTTCAGTATGGTTAGTGATTCTGATTATTTGTTTTATTATATGTTATAAAGCCTTTTCTCATGGTTTATTCTTTGAAAGAAAATCAAAAACTATTTCTTTACTAAAACAGCAAAAAAAGTGTAATTCACTACTTTGGTGATTCTCATTTTAAGAAGTATTTGCATAACAAGTAGGAAAAAGGACCATTTCCAAATATAACATGATAATAAAACATAACTATAAAAAAGCAAATGAGCTGACTAATATCATCAAAAAATATAATCATTTTGTTCAAGGAAACATTTGAATAGGTTGACAAAAATATATCAATCATCAGAAAATCATTCATTTGCTTGAGAGAAAATCACAAAAACAATGCATGCTAATTTTCCTTTAATTCCATGACTTTGGATTATGAATGGATTTAAATTTGACATACGTATAGCCGAATCAGACCCAGTCATATATGGCTGTTGGAGCCATCTAATTCATCACTGAGCACTTTTAGAGAATGAAAAACAAACAATTGAGTCCATAAAAATTTAAATACAACATACAAGACACAGTAAGAATATAAATGTACCAGGTAATTCTGTTAAAGGAAGTTCCTTAACCCCTCCAATCACACTCAATAACTTTCCCATCATATAGTTATAATGCCAAATAAGGGGAGCTGGCATACCAATACATGACAAGACCCAAGGGAATAGAGTCTCTGTAAAAAACTGACAATTATCATTCAAAATAAGGCTTTCATGCATCAGGTTTTATTCATAACAGATCCTATTACCCACTTATGGTGGGGATATTATATGTCTGACAGTATGGTACAGTCTTAAAGTTAGATGACACAATTTGCCATCTCAGTTACCCCATGGTACTGAGAGTAGAGGAATGCAACTTTAGCTTGCTATCCTTGTGATCAGCATCATTTCTGCTATTTCTGTTCTGGGTGATATTTTCCTCTACCATTTACTAACCATGGGTCCTAAATTGTCCATTCTTATGATGAAAAGACCTGTAATTGTGATTGGAAGCAAGAAAATGTGTCAACAAGTGAGATTTCAAGTTGTACTGGCAGATCTGAGTCCACCATCTGGAAACTTTTGTTTCTTCCTTCTAACATCTTACCTCCCCAAAAAGCTGGGTCTGGTTGACCTAGGAAGTCCAAGAAAATGACTGATAACCTTAGTGAGATAGGTTTTTCAACACCTCATGCATCAGCAGATTATCAGTCATTTTACTAATCCTCCTAGGTTGACCAGACCCAACTTTCTGGGAAAGGATGATGTTAAAAGGAAGAAAGGGAAGTGTCTGGAGGGTGAACTAAGCCCTGCCAGTACATCTTAAAAGCTTGCTTGGAGATACATTTCCTTGCTCTCAAGCAAGAATATGGGCCTTTTCTTCCTAGGACAACTTCTTACAACCTATGGTTAGTTAACTACTGGCAGAGGAAAAATATCAAACAGAAGAGAAACAGAAACATCTAAAATATCACCTAACATAAGGACAGCGATTCAAAGTCACATGACTCAAATCTTAATGCCATGAGGTAACTGATGCAGCAAATCACATTATGTAACTTTTAAAATCTTACCATGCTGCCGGACATACAATTATTCTCATCACAAGAGAGTAACAGGATTGAAAGTTCTACAAATAAAACATGACACATGAAATTCCTTATTTCAAACGATATCCTTTGGATTTTTCGTGTGGAAATTTTATATTGCCACTCTTTATCCAGCATTTCAAATATAAAGCTTGGTAAGTATAACAATCTTGCTTTATTGGCTGTACTTGAAAATGGAAAAGTTTTGTGAAATAAGTTTATGTGCACAAGCAAATACTGCTTCAAGTATGATTCAGTGACACTGATGCTTTCCACTGGCACTACAACAAAGTCTTGGGAAAATAAGAAATCATATAATAAAGGACAGGCATGTCAAAAATAAAGACAGTCCAGAATCTTTCTTAAAGAAATGTTCATACTGTATGAAACAGGCAAAGTATGTAGTACTGTACAAGACATGAGAGGAAAACAGTGAAGAATAAGATAATATAGAAGGAAAGAAATGCTTTTATGTGCAAGTGCAACTATTAAATAATTTCGAGCCAGTTGCAAAGGTTGGAGAAAGGGTACTCACACCAAATCTCTTAAGAGGGCGTGGACTTGAAACCCTATGTCTCAAACATACCTATGGGGATTTAAATTTTGGTCATGAGATCATTTATGAATTTGCCAGTTTTACCTGAAAGACTTAAGGCCCACTGTTATTTCTGCATGCTCTTCTGATTCATCTCAATGTAAATAAACTTATATCGCCTAACAAGACTTTACTACAATATATTTGACTCAAAGAACATATTTACCATTATATTATCATGTTGTTGTACATGTTTTATCAACGTGTGGAAAATTCTACGAGGTATCTTCCTGAGGCAGAGCAAATGTAAGCACCTTTTATTCATGCTATCCAATGTAGGAAAGTGTACTGATTATAGCATCACTTATTTCATGATCCCACAGTTTCATCCAATTTGAAGTAGTAATGTCACAATGAACAGAAAGCTATTTCAAGTAAGCAGTTTTGAAGGCAAGAACCTGTATCTACTGGCCTGTCATAAAAATGCATGTGATTCCAAAATACTAAAGAAGGGAATCCAGGTCTAAGCAATTAACTAATCTGACTAGCCAACAGGTGAAATCTTCAGAACATGGGAAAGAGTAGAAGCCAACTATGGAATTTACCAGAAAACAAAGATTTTATGTGCAGTAGCAGGTCTTAAACTAAATGAATATGAACCCATAACCTATCAGGGTACACTGGTATCTGATGACATGCATGAAAAAGATAATGCTATAAGAAAAAATATTAAATTCTTGTATACAAGTCCTACTATTTCTAACTAATATACAACAAAATATATTAATGTAAATGTAAACAATTTGTGACAGTATTTCAAAATACTGTTATAATAATCTAAACACATATCATCACTATTTGTAAAACACAAAGCAGCATGTTTAAACTGTAGCTGACATGTCAATAGAAAAATGATACTAAGTATTCCTGGGGAATATTTGCTAACTGTTATAAAGCTTAGGTTACAATACAGTGCAAGCACATATGGATCCTAATTTTAGATATAGAGTGCTATTTTTTCAGGATATCATAATCTTTCCAAATCATTTATACCAAAGACAACTGATACATATTAAAGATACATGTACAATGATTGCATTCAAACCAACATGCACAGCAAAGAGAAAGGTTCACAGCCTCGTCTTATACAACAGTCAAGTCAATAACTAGTGAGGTTATGGAAAAATTACTGTAAAATTATTTCTTTACGTTCTGGGCTCACAGTATACTTGATTATATTTTCATACATCAAATGCATAGGTAGCATTCACTCAACCAAACGGTTGAAAAAAACTTACTCTAAATATGAGATGAAGAATGAAAAACTTTTTCTCTCCTCTGTGGACTGTTCTATCACCATGAGAATTATTCTTAAGGAATATTAAGATAGGGACCTCATAACCCTCAGCATTCCCAGTAAGTAGGTGCTAAGCTTCACTCAACCTTCATTAACCACTCAGATGGAGACTTACTTTCTCTGGACCCACCCTCAGTCAATCAGTGAATACCACCAGGATGATGTCATCAACCTACTTACTTCCAGCCTATATGAACACATAATTCTCTGTCAGGATGTGTTGCAACCTCACTGGCATTTTCATCCTTTGGATCAGTTTTCTTTTCTTACATTTCTGTATTTATCTAAGTTATTGTAAGACTGGTGAACTTATGTGCACATTGGTCATTGTTTTAGGATACTACACGTTTGTACAGTATTTACCATACCATACCATCAAAAGCAAACAACAAAGCTGCAGACCACATAAATAGTGCAATCTGAACAATCACTATGTGCCTACCCACCAGAAACACAACACCCAAACAGTGATACAAAGGTTCTTCAAACACAATCCCACCTCAGTATCCTGGGCACTTAATTCAATGTAGAAATACTCGATCTCTCCATCAAAACCACTACATACTTCTGGTCAGTTTACCACCAACCCTCTAACCAGAGATAAAAACCTTACCCCTGCTTACACTTCAGCTACCCGTACTCACATATTCCCCCACCCCAAGAAAAACAACACAGAAAACATATTGTACACACACTGAAATGACCCATTAAGCACGAAACTCTTACCACCGCTTCACATTTCAGCAACCTATTTTCACAGATTGACCTTACCACAACAAATATAGTACTAACAAAACATCTCTAAACATCAAAATGACCCAATAACTGCTAAACAACTACCCTTCCAACTGAGTCTTGTAAAACAATCTCAAACCACACTTCTAAAACAATTATGAGACACTCTTTCCTATCTGTGCTCTGGTCAATACCCATCCCTATTTCATCTATTTACTTATAATTACCCCAGGATCTCTTTCTAAAGGCTCCTACAGCCCAAGGATATTCTAATCCCAGTAGCAGGGATGAGAATGTACTTGCTATGACACAGCCTCACCAAAAGTGACTTTTTACTTACGCAGGAGGAGTCCCTGTTACATTACAAACAATATATTCAACATATCTCAAGACTCTTCATGCCTATGATGCATCAACCAAAATGAAGACACTAAATATTTACAGCTAATTTAATCCACACTTTCTCCACATTGACACACACATACCATCACTACACTTTACAGCCTGTGGTCCCATCCTGAGAAAAAAGGAAGCAAGGGGCTTCCAAAACAGAAAGGTGAATACATATGGATTTGATTATCACTCTGTAATAACTTATTTGTACAGTAGGGGAGGGAATTTTACACTTGTGGGGCCCACATCTCTTGAACATTATTATCACACAACTTCTTACAATTATGCATGTTATCTGCATTAACCTTGTCCTCAGACATCTTACTCCATTCATTCACCACTGTTATTCTATAAAGTACTTCTTTAAACAATTTCTACAAGTTTCTTGCTAAATTTCATATTTAGTCCTCCCATTGCTCTGTCCCTACACCTCCTGAAGAACTGTTCACTGTCTACATCATTTATCTGTTTTGAAAACTTAAAAGCTCTTCTCTCTTTCAAGATGGGCAAATTTAGAGCCTCTAGCCTCTCCCCATAAATCTAATCTCTTAATTCTGGCACCATCTTTGTTGCCCTCCTCCGGACCTTCTCTATTAGTTCTTTAGGTGCTGTGACCAAACCTGAGGATCATATTCTAGTTTTGGCTTTACAAAGGACATGAAGAGCTTGCTAAATATTTCCTTATCCATGTACTTGAAAGCTATTCTAATATTTGCCAGCAGACAGTCTCCTTCACTTTTCTCCTCATGCGAGACTCTGGAGAAAGGCTAAGGATGAAGCTGACCTTCGAATCCTTCTCACAAACAGAATCCTGAAAATAATTTCCTGCTACATAATAATCATATTCAGCCCTTCTTTTTACTCTCTACCAACCCCAGTACTTTACATTTGCTCATATGAATTTCACCAACTTTGAAGTTTGTTTAGGTTCCCTTGTTGATTCAGTCCTCCTCACTTTTCATGCATGACCTTTACATCATTTGCAAACATATTCAGGTATGAGTCCATATGTACAATCTC
>JAUUDW010158586.1:3854-22819 GCA_032361385.1 Panulirus guttatus | reverse complement strand
CATATAGAGTATATCATATATACATATGTATATATGTGTCGATGGACAGACAAATGTATATACACCACGGTTCGGGCTCGAACCCTAAGCAGGTCGCCTGGCTACCTCGGCCACCCGGAGGTTAAAATACACACACACTAGACTTCTAGTGTTTTTAAGTATGTCCCAAACTCATCTCGGTGGGGATAACACGGAGTAGAAGTCAAGTGTATTTGTCTTTTAACTTCCGCGTGGTCGAGGAAGCCAGGCGTCCTACCCAGGGTTCGAGCCCGACCCGTGGTGTGTGTATATAGTTTCATATTATCATTTCAAATTCTGAAAACTTGTATCAGATCTCCTTGGAGTCTGCGTTTTTTGTTTTTTTTTTTCTCTCTCTCTCTCGGAGGCGATTACTTTAGATCTGAGTCTTTTTAAAGTTAATATCCGAGTGACGGGATTACTTTTGTTGCTCGGAGGGGAGCTGGTGAGGTGGGGTGAGGGGGACAAATAGGAGGGATTGAGGGGGAGACTAATGGGGAGGAATTCACTGGGGAGAGGAGGAGGAGGGAGGAGGAGGGGGAGAGAAGCGAGGTGACTGAAATGAGGAAGTAATGAAGGGAAAAACAGATGACGAGAAAAGGGAAGGATTCGTGTCATAAATCCCATGACTACAGCAATACTGGCTGTAGGATTTATGGTGACAGAGGGAGATAGAGATAGACAAGCAGAGATTGAATGGCTTAAGAGAGTAGAGACGAATCAATCATCAGTGGAGGAAGGTGGTTGTTGACGTGTACGGTTGTTAATAGAACTATTAGGGTAATCAAAGAGGTTAGTTATGAGCTGTGAGTGAGACGTCGAAGTCAGCTTGTGGGTCGTAGTCACACACACGCGATATAACAGCCTAAGAGGAGGGCACGACTAGTTACACGCGCCATATGACAGCCCAGGAGGAGGACAGGCATGACTGGTAGTGTGACACAGGCGTAGGACGTATTATGGCACAGAGGGCAACAGGTGATGATTGTGTGGTCGTTTAGAAGACAAAGGTTATGGCAGACGAAGATGACAGATTGATATAACGAGTCTGTGATTGTGGCATTTAACTGGGGCTGGTTGTCTTCCTGATATTCTAAGCTGTGATTGGATGGTACCTTTGTTCTCAGTAAGGAGACCATAATTTCATTGACTGTGGCAAACAGGCTGTAACCCAACACGTAACTAATGATTATGCTAAATACGATTCGTGTTCAGGGAGAGAATCCTGTTTTCTACAACCGTTTCGGAGTGATATAACGTAAACGGAGTAAACAAACCTTGTTATTCAGTTAACGACCCATTTAACGCAAACGACTGTACATAAAAGTCTATTATTGCTAGTGGAGGGGGACAAATATGGTGTATCGTTGGCGGTAAAACTCTCCCATGCGATGGAAGTGGCACCGAAGCTGATCACTGAGGCATTTTCTGAAAGGTATCTGATGTACAGTACATAACTTCATAGCATTGGGTCTCGCTACATATAGACCCGATTTGACAAATGATTTCTATAACAATTATGCATTTGTATATGTTTTCATCTAGGGCATTCATACGTGCATTTTTAGACATGCAGAACAAGTGTGTGTGTGTACATAAAAGCGATCTAAAATGTTGTAAATGTTTAAAATTGTGAGTGAAAATTGCCTGAATTCGGGAGCCAGTTAAAGTGGTCTGGTATATGGGTACCGACCCATTACGAATTTTTGGTTGAAAATTGTGTGTGTTAACACGGCAAGTGTTGAGGGCAATATGTGAAGGGCATAGTCGTGAGGCGAGAGCATTATCACAGCCAGTATGAAGATAGATGGTGGGAGACAGACGCAAATTGGGTGTAATGCCATCATAGTCAAGACTAACATTATGTTGGACGAGAGAGAGAGAGAGAGAGAGAGAGAGAGACGTGGGGTGAATGCCGTGTGGGTATTGTTTAACAGAGGAACAGTAACAGACGATTGTGTCCTACCAGGCTGTTCGTAACAGCAGAACAGATCAGAAACTCAGAGAGTGAATGCTGTAAAAGGAAACAAACATATGAATTATTCAAAGAGAGATAACAATAAACATTGCTTGTAAGTAAGTAGGCGTAAATGTCGGTCGTGGATCTGAGGCGATGTATTCACCAAGGGCAATTCTAAACGTATCTATAGTACTGCTGTCAACCAGAGAAATTGGTTAATCACTGCATATGTTAAGCCTTGCTGAGGATGAGGTGCTTTGCTTAGTTCCAAGGGAAACGTTTGCCCACTACTATGTATCCATTACAACTGGTGAAATCAGACAAATCTAGCAATAGATAGCTGCTTAGATTCATATTGTCAAAGCCTTTGATAGTCTTGAATGCCTGTATTCACTTGCCTCTTGACCCCCTCTCTTATCTGAGCTAAATAAGTTGTAAGTCGTCTGGTCGGTTCTCCTAGGATTTGTTTCCCAATCCAGGAATCATTTTAGTTGCTCGTGGTTGTACTCTCTTGATTGTCTGTCTTTAATTCAAATATAGTGTTCATAAAAGAGTACTGTATTCAAAGTGAGGACGGACAAATGAACCGTAAAAGAGTGGGGATTATTTCCATAAATCTAAATTGTAAAATGTGGTTGAAAGAAACTAGATGGAATAGTGATGTTGGCCAGCACCTGTGATGTTATTCAAAAGTATGCATTATACATATATCCCTATACAACACTGAATAGCTTGAGCCATTCATAAAAAAGACCAGACCAGCTCTGGAGTATTGATCACGAGAAGAAACACCTGCCTTAACTCACACAGACAGACAGAAAAAAAAGTGACGTGCGAGTCTTTAACGTAATAAATTCTCCCTCCTCTCCTGCCGCATTATCCTTCCTTTCAGCAACCAGACGGAGAATGGAAACGTTGAGAGCCATATTAGTCTCTGGAACAGCTTGTAGTAGCTCATTCCAGACCGAGGCAGTGATATTTCTTTCTATTTTTTTTCCTCGGGTTGAAAAACTGTACTTTTACATGAATAAACAATGTAGGGTTGTGTTTCTGGACGCTTGAAGGATTTCTTCTTCTGTGTGGCCGTAAACGATTATTTCCAGGCATCGGGTTTATATGGAAAGAGGAAAGCGTGATAGTTTTAAGAGCATGGCGCTGCCTTATGTAAAGGGTCGTCTTGAAGCCTCAGAGTCAGATCTGATGTCGCTGACGCTGCTTTGGTGATGGTGAAGTCAGTCGAGGAACTTCGGGAAAGACGTCACTAATTTGCGGGATCATTACGTCCTCGTGATCACCCACTGCCGGGCGGACATACGCAGAAGAGGGTTGTCCAGTGAGGCTGGAAAGAAGATGGTTGCTAGGAGGGAGTGGAAAGAAGATGGGTTGCCCGGAGAGACTCGAAAGGAGACTCTTGCCAGAGGGACTGGAAGGGAGACTCTTGCTGAAGGGACTGGAAAGAGAACTGTTTCCCGGGGTGACTGGAAAGAAGACGGTTGACCGAGGAGACTGGAAAGACGACGTTTGCCCTGAAAGACTGGAAAGAAAACGGTTGCCTGGGGAGATTGCAAGGAAAACGGTCGCCCGGAGGGACTGGAAGGGAGACTGTTGCTGGAGAGACTAGAAAGAAGACTCTTGCCGGAGGGACTGGAAAGAAGACGGTTTCCTGGGGTGCCTGGAAAGAAGACGGTTGGCCGAGTAGACTGGAACGACGACGTTTGCCCTGAAAGACTGGAAAGAAAATGGTTGCCCGGGGGAGATAACAAAGAAAACGGTTGCCCGGAGGGACTGGAAAGAAAACGGCTGACTGGAGAGACTGGAAAGCCTGGTAATATTTTCCAAGACTCGCTATTCAGCGAGGCACCAAAGAACAAGAACTTCCCTCGAAACTTGATTTTGAATTTTGCTCCGACGAAATGATCGAGAGAGAAATTGATCACTGCAAGTTCCCGGACTATAATCAAATTACTTAGTAGGGGACGAAATATTTGCGGAAAAATTAGTGTGACGTCTTTTGACCCTCTGCCATCAGAAAGTTGACCCTTGTCGGCGAAAGTGTGTTGGAAGGAAGTGAAGTGTAGGGTGTGTGTGTGTGTGTGTGTGTGTGTCTATAATGACCTATATATACCGTAAGGGAAGGGAGTTTTACACTCGTGGGGGCCCCCATCCCTGTATATGTGTGACTCCTTACGAGCATTACGACTGAACGCTAATGATTCAAATTTCTCTCTCTCTCTCTCTCTCTCTCTCTCTCTCTCTCTCTCTCTCCAGGTAACATTGGCTAATATCATATAAGGAGAGGAGCAGCAGCACCATCACGGGACTGTCTCGGGCCAGTATACACACAAATGAGGTCATCAGTGTAGTGCCAGCCATGAATATGGAACGCGACTCCTGTCACTGATACCATCCAGGGAGGCTCACCCTGGGAGTCTCACCCTGGGAGTCTCACCCTGGGAGGCTCACCCTTAGAGGCTCACCCTGGGAGTCTCACTCTGGTAGGCTCACCTTGGGAGTCTCGCCCTGGGAGTCTCGCCCTGGGAGTCTCGCCCTTGGAGGCTCGCCCTTGGAGGCTCATCCTTGGAGGCTCACCCTTGGAGTCTAACCCAGAGAGGCTTACTCTGGCAGTCTTACCCTTGTAGTCTCACCCTTGGAGTCTCACCATTGGAGTCTCACTCTTGGAGTCTCACCCTTGGAGGTATCACTTCTGGGAGGTTCAGCCTGGGAGGGTTACCTTAGAACAGTCATCCTAGGAGGTTTAGCCTGGGAGTTCACCCTGGGAGACTCGCTTTCAGTAGATCTCCCTGAGAGCCTCAGCATGAAAAGTTAACCTTAAGAGGTTCACCCTTGGTAGTTCCTCCCTTATAGTCTACCCCTCGTATGCTCATTCTTTGAGTTTGGTCACGGAGACTCATCCTCGCAAACTCACCCGGAGAAATTTGCCTTAGGAGTCTTTGCTGAAACAAAAAATGACCTAGGATTAATTCCGGGTGGCTCCATCCTATGGGAG
The DNA here is from genome assembly GCA_032361385.1 of Panulirus guttatus. Classification (NCBI taxonomy): domain Eukaryota; kingdom Metazoa; phylum Arthropoda; class Malacostraca; order Decapoda; family Palinuridae; genus Panulirus; species Panulirus guttatus. The sequence goes on along the minus strand of JAUUDW010158586.1, from coordinate 17,834 downwards.
AGCATCCTGAGTGACATCCTACCTTGGAAGACTTGCCACTGAAGGCTCAGGTCGTGAGGGTGACTTTGGGGTTAACTCCTTCTGTCACACATTTCTCACTCCATCAAGCCACTCGTATGCAAATTTGGCATGAATATACGTGCATGTCTCAGGACACTTGTCCGAAAATGAACCAACTCCCAGGTGGACTTGCAGGTACAGCCAGGTCTAAAGTGTTTGAACAAGAACAAACAGCTTCCGGGTAGTTGTCCTCTAGGAACTAGTTCCCAATCTGCCAATTGACGACAGAAAGATGGGACGCCTCCTAGATGGTCACTCGCAGGAACCAACATCGAGGCACCGGCTTTAAGGCGGTCGAAAAGCGAGAACCAGCCCCAAGCTGTTTCCTCAGTAAAACCTCACTTACTCAGACGAGTATACAGCAGAATAGGTTTTCCCTCGCAGGCATCAAACAGGAGTTAGGTCTTCGGCCAACACGACTGACCAAAGAGCTCGGAATAGATCAAAGAAATGGGACTAATTTCCAGGTCGTTGCACTAAGACATTCGGGTCATAGGTTGTCTTAAAAGGAATAATCAATTTCTCCAAAAGGAAGAAAAACTCAAAGCAGCTACAACTAGATCGTTAGGTGATTAGAGAGAAGGATCCATATTCCATTCGGCAATACAGGAGAAAGCAACTCCTGTGTAATCACACACGAATCAGCCCCTTAAGTGATTACACATCCTTTAAGATAGTTACACAGCAGGAACCAGCTCCAACGTGATGACATAACAGGTCCCAGCCCCTAAGTGATCACACATCTCCCAGGTCGTTACACTACAGTAACCAGCACTCGGATGGTTACACAGGAAGATCTACCCCACACTCTACTGCGAAAATAATTCAGAAAAATTTTGAAACAGAAACTCGCATCTTAGGAATACGAGAACTATGATTGCAATATACTTCTGGAACCTCGAGTGACTTCAAGCTGATAGTTGACCAGCCAGCGGTTCGCCATGCGACGCAGTTGCGACGTCGCTACGTCTAAGGCAAAACGACCAGTGAGGAAGCCTAAGCCTATATACAGCAAGTCAACCCATATGCATGTGGGTGGAGCTTGTATGCTACGTCATTGGCCCTAAACAAAGAAAACGTGCTGGTACAAGGCTAACGAAAACGTAAGGTTCAGGGCCGCGTGACGTCACAAGTTGGCCTGCGCGGCCGGGTCGGTTTTTGGAGTCAGAGTGAGTTGACTTGGAAAACACAAAACCTACAATACTTTGACACAATAATTTCTTTTTGATTTATAACCTGTCTTTAAGCACACGCAAATGGGAAACAGAGCAAAGTAGAGAAAGAGGAAAAATGTGACTATTTTCATCATTTATCCTCAAAATCCTTTTCATGGGGGCCCTGCAGCTTCAAGATTGCACTCCACGCATGGTCAGGGGAATGATGGACTCTTTTACAATGAGAAAGTCCTTGACATGACTCTACTCCTCTCTCTCAGCTGAGAGTGAGGCACCCTACTGAAGTTACCTTGTCATTCACGGTCTGTAGCCTCTTGCAGATGGAGTCCGGTAACACCTGATGGCACGATAAATGCATGTTATATGACACATGACTATCAAGGTCATGTCTTCTGTGTTCCTGGTACAGAAAACATAGAAAGAATTCTGTATATAAGACTCCACACCCCGATACTCGCTGTGTTGGTTCCACATTACTAAAACAAGGCTTTAGATTATACATTACTAATCAATGTGAATCACCCCACTGAACTCTTGAGGCATGGATTCAATACTTCAGCGACAGTATATATGAATAATCGACGAGCAACATGTTTTAAGACTATTTTTTCAACGTGTTCAGCGTGTTGCGAGCGGCCTGGCGTGCACCAGGGCGGATGGAATACTCGGGGAAAGCATCAAAGAAACATGCCACGAACAAAGGTTTTTGTGTCTGTGTGCGTCTGCGATGTCTTGGAGCTCTCGTTGGCGAGAAGTAGATGGGAGAGAGACTCTTAGGAAAGCGCACCTTTCATTATTTTGATGTTTGTCGTCGTCGCTGCGCGCGCGCGCACTCCGCGCGGCTGCGCTGGTGGCAAAATCATTCTTGCTTATCGGTCCTAATTAAGCCAACCGTTTCTCGGTTCACATCCTTCCGCTAATAGTTTCTTATCAGTCGTCTTCTGTTTTCTATGCCTCATTCTCTCTCTCAAATATGTTCATTCTTCTCCACACACACACACACACACACACAAGGCCTTAGATGCGTGATGCTCTCTTCGCCACACACACACACACACACACACATACTCCTTCATATAAAACTAAGCCTGGCACATTTTCAATCCATTTCATCATCTTCCATTCCTCCCCCTGTTGTTCTTGAAGGCCATAGGATCTCTCTATGAAAATCCTACAGCCTCTCGGGTAATCTCTCGCTTAGCATAATCCTCATACGCTTGGAAATTCTACTATAATTACTCTGGAGTGTACAGGGATACAATCCTTCTTCCTGACGTTCCATATATTTTTTTTTCTCCTCCAACCCAACCTACAAGACGTTAGCGCTCCACCCTTGCCTATCCATCCCTCCTTAATTAAAATTTAACAAGGGGTCCGTCCTCAGGGAGTTGTCTTGGTGGAAAAAAACAAAAACAGAATATGAAGTTTAACATCCATTTATTCCTGATGAAAAACTCCTATGTGTATTCTTTTTCTAGAGCAAATCTCCTGCGTTTATGGTTAGCACGCATCTCTAGTTGGAGAATCCAGTTATAAACGAATGTCATTAGTTAGTGTAGACCAGAAGCATTGGATATCAATTGTGTGTAGAGGATGTGAACGCTTGTAGTCGCATTACGGTCCAGCGAAGACGGTGTTGAAGAGGCTTCGATTCCATCTCGTCTTAGGCTTTTGTTTGTTTTCGAGACTCCTGGCGCGCTGCAGTCGTCGATGTGAGCCTCCTGTTGTTATGGCGTCTCTCGCCGAAAGCTATACATGTCAAGATTTAGGCTCGCATGTTGTCTGGCTTCCTGGCATCTGGCTCGGGGAGTCTTAAAACAGATGGAGACTTGTCTGCACACGATTCTCGAGCCCGGTACACGAAGGCGGTGGAGTGGATGGTTAAAGAGAGTGGTGAGGAGCGAGGAGATGAGAGAGAGAGAGAGAGAGAGACAGACAGACAGAGAGAGAGAGAGAGAGAGAGAGAGGAAGACAATAGACAGAAAACGAAAAGAAGTGGCGGTAAACACATAGGAAAAGAGATGGAAAAGATGGAAAAGACAAAGGAAAGAATGTAGGTATAATAGACCAACTGGTAGAAGCTGTAAGACATTGGAAATTCGTGAAAATGAATATCAAAATAGAAATGTGACGTAATAAACGAAAAATCCACAACGAATTAGAAAAATAGGGAGACGAAATAACGGCAGTATTGGGAGTGATGCTGGCCATAAAGAGAATCAAAATATTTTTCACGAAAAAAAAAAATCATGAAAAGAAAACTGTCATATTTCTGGCGATAATATTTTGGGATATTGTTCGTATATGATTTTAGATTTTTGGTGGAAAAATATCTATAAATTCCCTTGAAAACTGTACAAGAATAATTGCAAAATCAAATAAGATTATTGAAAATTATTTGCAAAATTAGGTGAAAGTTGTGGATTTCTGTATATCATTCGAGGTTTTTGTGACAAAAAATCTGTTAGCTCTGATATGAAAATTATGAGAATGGAAATTCATATAAAAAAATCCATCTTTTATTATTCAAGTGCTCTATTTCTTTATAAAAAAAAAAGTGGCTCAAAATTCCGATGGAAGTTATTTACGTGTTTAGAATTTCAGATACTTCTCTTTTTCTTTATTCAGGCAAAAGATTTTTTGCAAAGAAAACGAAGAACAGAAATTATCTCGAGTGAAAAATCGAAAAATCAGACGTGACTGGAAATTCGAGTGAAAATTGTGTGAAGAAAGAGCAGGGCAACAGACATTTACTTGCGAGGGGTAAGGCATAATAAACAATATGTATCAGGTTAAATGAATGAGAAATTATGATTTAAAAGACAGAAAATGTAGGGGGAAGGAAAGGGGAGTCGTGTGTGTGTGTGTGTGTGTGTGTGTGTGTGTGAGGATTTGAGGGTCATAGGTCAAGGAAGACCTGAGCTGTGACATGGAGGATAACACACGCGTGTGTCAGGTCACCTAGACTGCATGACAGAGATCAGACGTAACGCTGAAGGCTCTGTGGAAGACAGCAGCCACACACATGGCATCACATCATAGAAGAGGTGCGCTGTGACAGGACACAGCAGTTGGTGTTCTTCGGTGCGACACAGCAACGAGAAGCTTCGCAGCTAAACCACAGGGTGTGTCTGTGTTGCGCAAGGCCACAGTCATCTGACTCTGTGTTACAAATGAAGGCTGTGCACCACACAACGCTGGTCTCTCGTAAGGCGACGCCTGTGTACGAGTTGTGGTTAATGTACAATGTAATAACCCCTGAGGTTTATACGATCCACTGTGGCTCAGTATGTCCACCAGGGTCAGGAACGTTACCTATATAAAAGACATATTAGATACCTCAGTTCAGTACACCGATGAACTCTCCTCAGACTCTCCTTGCAGTACTTATTCACAGTTCTCTGCACGGTCCCTCTGTCAGAAGTTCTTGGTGACTTTACTTGAGGCTGACCGGAAGATTTTACTCGTGGCTGGCGATCTGACAGAGTGACCTTTACACAGGCAAGTTCAGAACTCTGTGGCATCACTGTGCATCAATTGGTAAAGGCCACGGATTGGTAGTGGCTGCAGAAGTAGCACTTTCCTGTAGAAGTTGACCCCCTTTCGTTTCAAGGATCCAGCTCGTGGTTTTCGTCGTCAGCTGAGCACATGCGGAAGGAGACAGTAGTAAACTGCCTACGGCAGGATAACTGTCCTGTGACTTTTGTAGGTCAGTGATATCTCACTGTAACTGTTCCTGCTCTGTAATGATAACTACTCAGGACTTCCTAGATGATGGCGATAGTCTGGAACTCCTGCTGTTAATCTCTTTAACGGCTTTCTGGACTCTTTTTCCTGGACACTGAGACTGCAGACGAAGCTATTGTAGCCATAGGATTACAGCATAGGTGGATATCCTTCCTGTATTATACAGTATCCGTATTTTGGGATTTTATGTAGTAGACTTTTTTGTAGGGGAGTGAGGCACAGTGGCGACCTAGCTGTCAAGTGAGTAGCACAAAAGTGTGAGTAAAGAGACGCTTTCTGTAGCAAAGAGAAAGGTAGAAAAGTTGAAAGAATCTGTTGGAGTCTGTCTAGTTCATTTTATCTCTCTACTGGAAATTCTAAGCTCGTTGCTACGCTGTCTTCAAAGTATTAATAACAGAAACGTTTCTCCTTATTTTCAACGTTCCTCCCGCACGTTTTCTTCCCTGGGATTATCCTAATACGCCTGAAGTCATTTTTTCCCCCCAGGTGTTTGACTAACGCGTCCCTGCTTTTTTTTTTTTTTTTACCCCTCCTCGTATCTTGAATGTCTTTAGGAAGCATCATTTGTTAGTTCCATTCAAAGCAGGGGCGGGGGAAAGAATTATCTCTGACAGGGAAATAAGGGACATTGTGTCACAGTCATGGTGACTAATGCCCTACATCTGTGAACACTTGTTTATTCAACCAACACCCTCGCTCTGGCGGGGTCCCGGCCTGAAATATGGCGCCGGAACGGGTCGGTCTGGTGAATACCTGACTTAACACTCAAACATATATATATATTTCTCCGCCACACAGCTCCTGACGAAGGTGTCGTCGCGTTTCGTGCTCCCGTTTTGATAGTGGTGGTAGCGTTGTTAACTGTTGAGGAGCTATTGTTTTTGTTTACAAAGGGTGTCATTGTCTTTACGGTGGGAGTATCTTTGTTTGTGGTATTGTTTTTGTTAGGGCCTCATCAGTAGTTGCTTACGAAGCTGTGTTTTTGTGCGCGTGGTACTGTTGATGTCTTTGTTTGTGGGACTTATTGTGGTGACACTGTCATTGTTTAAAGACAGCGTTCTCTTGGCTGTAGTGTTTTTGTCGTCCGTCCCACTGCTTTTGTTTAAGACACTGTTCTTGTTGGTAGGATGTTTTTGCTAGCGCCAGTGTGCTGTCTGTGTGTTTGTTCGTTGTCGCTATAATCTTACGATAAGTTCTACAATGAATTCCACGGGGGCTCCTCCACTCACAAAAAGGTTTATCTGCGATCAAGCTATCGTGTTCTTCCCTTAACCCAGGCTCTTGGGAAGCTGATACCCTAGTGTTCTTGTTTATGGCACTTGTGTTGCTGATGGCCACCTCTGTTTGTATAGCAGTTTTTCATATACCATCATTGGTACGAGATTGTTCTCGCTGGTAGCAGTATATCTTTGATTTTGACACTGATGCTTGTGGGCCTGTCTTTATGGCTCCTGTTTTGCCAGACATTGTGTGAAACGGTTCTAGGGAGTTTGAGATTCCCCAATGCCTATGTGTAAGTTCAGGAACAGAGTACTCACAAGGCTGGAGGCTGTTACTTCCACGGAGAATCAAATTTAGCTAAGCGCTACAAGAGAGCCCGGGTATAGTGGCTTGAGTAAACCCCCCTGTAACTGAGAGTTGTTGGAGACGTAGCTCAGCTCTGTTGGTGAGAGGTGGTGGAGGAGGTAGTCTAGCTGAGCGCGCTGTGGATGTGCGCTGCTGGTGGAGTAGCCAGACACTGTGGAACACCCCATACGAGTGCTGGGAGGCCCAGCCAAAAAAGAATCGTTGGCAGGAATGCTTGCTGGCACATGTCCTTGCTGATCACTTGACCCATCACCCACCCCGGAGCCAATCACGCTAAGGCACTTAGATGGTGAGCCATGATTGGTGGGTGACACACTGATTAATCGCACTCGCCCCTGCAAAGAGACATCGTTATTTCTCACACTATGTGCGTGTGAAGACATTAACTCGTACTAAATACAGCTGTATAGTAATTAGACTAGTCGGTCCATCAGTCCATGCGTCACTAATTTAGAGCTCTAGAGTAAACAGAATCGCACGTTACGACTGGCGAGGCTGGCAATTGAGAGCGAACATAAAAATGCCATTAGTTACCAGGATTACTATGGGGTGTGTGTGGAAATTCCTTCTCTTTTGTTGCCAGTCGGAGTATCACTGCTTGGGTTAACAGCAGCATTTAAGGTTAAGGGTTAGTGGTGTCTGTGCCACACAGCATGCGCCCGTGTGCTTGGAGTATGGCCGACATAAGGTAATCGTCCTCACTTAAAACATGACAGTGCCATTAACCAAGTCGGTGCTCTGGTTAAGAGCACTGTTGGTGAATGGCGCTGCCCTCGTTCCGTTTGTCATTGTATTCATGACACCGTTGATGTCGGTGGTGGTATTGATGTTGCTGTTTGCTCATGACGCTGTCGCAGTTGGCGATGCCGTATTGACTGTAGAGTCATGCACAAGAGTGGGTTTGTATTTTGCTGGCTTTGCGATTTTTCTCTCTCTGTCGAAGGATATCTCTGTTGCGTCCCCATATATCAGAGGAGGATGAAGCATGACTTTCCCACAGGCTAACTTCCTTCCCACACCTGCTAACACACATTCGTACCCTTCAGAACTTTCTTGAGGGCTCCAACAAACTTCTCCAACTCTAAATACTTTCTCCAATATCTGGGCATCCATTCCTACATCATCTCTGAAATGTTTCCCAGGTGTCCTGAAAGTCTGAACACTCTCTCTATCTCTCTGAAGCCCTCGCGATCCAACTCTGTTTCAGTATTTCATACTCTGACTCTCCACCCCTTCCTCAAAAACTGCTCACTTGGTTTTTTATCGTCACTCATATTTCCCCAAGTGCTTTGCTCACACACACACACACACACACACACACACGCACACGCACACGCACATACACACTCCCAAGTTCCTTTCCATTTTGTCGATTGACTAGAGCGATTCTGAGTGCGTTTACCAATATCCCAAGTTTTCCACTCTCCTACAACCTTTCCCACTCGCATTCCTCTACGTGTAGAACAGATCTTGAGCCTTTCCAAAGAGGGTCCATTTACATAGACGTTAGATAGTCGTAGCAAAGCAGCAAAGTTCTGTGTCACCACAACTTCAGCTTCAGATCACTTTGTACTCGTGGGAGCTTTTCTGGTTTACTGAGCAAGACTTCGTCTCTACCAAATCTTTCTCTTTCCCCTCCCGCTCCCACTATATAAACGTACTTTTAACGCTTCCACAGACGATTTCTCTCACTTCTGCTGTACGATTTTTTCCAAATCCATAAACGTTCTGTCCACTAGTTTTCCCATTTTTCTCGAAAATCATTTTCACACCAGATATACGATTGGTATAGCTTTGTTATCCCAGGCAACCCCACCTTGCTTGGCTATACCATTGCCTCTGGTGATGATGGTGAGTTTTCTCTTACCTTCCATGCATGGTGAACTGTGTTTCACAGTGTTTACACTTATTCGTAACTCCTTTGAGTTGCTACAGTGGTATCTATGAGATCTTGTGTTCCACTGTACCCGCTTTCTACAGTATCTCAACAGCTACTTGTTCCACCCATTTGCCTCTGTGTTTTATAGCCTTTATTGTCTCTTCTCGCTGTCTCCCTCGTATATTCTCTACATCCTTCCCATTCAGCCTTCTTGTAGACTCGGTATAGATATCCTGCTGTCCAAAAATCGTGCTCTTTTTAAGTATTCTTGCAGTTTATCACGCTATGTTCTCTGCGTTCGACGTGTTGACCATATTCTTTATCCTTCATCTCCTCCCTCAAGTCTAGCACCTCATTTTTCTCCCGCAAAGAAGCCTTTTCGGTGCATTTCTTTAATCTAATGAACCTGAGGCACTGACCTCTCCCTCTCCCTCTCCCTCTCCCTCTCCCTCTCTTGAAAAATGCCCGCCTAACCTGGCCCGGAGGAGCTTTTTCCGCGCAAACTTGAGTGAGGAGCAGGGTTTTCTGATCTTAGATTTATGGAGTGGGGAGGTCTCAACGAAGGAAAGCCTGAACATTGTATGCTGACGATCGTAGTCTAAACAAATGGTGTGTGTGTGTGTGTGTGTGTGTGTGTGTGTTTGTGTTGGTAAGGCATTAGATAAGGCGTTTGTGGTTTGGGATCCCTTAAGAATTCAGCCGATCTCGGTTCCTGGTGGAGAGGTAGAAAGTATTACTGATTTTACTGTCGGGACTTTTCTTCGACTGACAAGCCATTGGAAAGTCTCGTTATTGTGTTCTTATTTCTTCTGTTTATTATTCTTCTTTGTTTCTTCTACTGGAATCCCATTTTCTTTCAACATTTTTTGAATGACAGAAAACCGTCACTCAACAGGCGGTTGTTTTCAAAACGATATGATAATATTTTTTTTCTCTCTCTCTAATTTGCCACCGTGATGATGAATCCTCCTTAAACCTGGTGGTCCGATGTTCCCGTCTTATCTGAGTAATGGGCAGTAATTATGGAGGTAATTACCCGAGATTTATGGTAATTAACCTGATCTTGGCTTAACTTCCCTCGCCGCTGTGGGAAGAAAAAAACTTTCATCAAGCCTTTTCTTCGTTGTAGCTGTAGACAGTGGTTGTATAACGTCTGGTGCATCATAACTAATTAAACTAATTAATTATTCGAAGCGGACAGCATCTAATTGGCTACCGGGCGAGGTATACAGACCGCACGAAACGAAGAGGAAGTAAGTTGTCCGGGCAAGTTTCTTCAGATTAGCAAGAGATAGGCCAAGTCGACGGTATAGACAGAATGAGACACTGAATCGAGGACCGAGAGAGCGAACTTTACGAGCTTATATTGCATGAGTTAACGTCGTAATTTTTCACCAGGTTTGGTCCTTGAAAAGCAGTTTCATCGTTTTTGATAACTGGTTATTAGATACCAAGTGTTTTTTTTTTTTTTTTTCAGTGTAAATGGCAAAAAGGGCATTTTTCTAATTTTCTTTTCAGTGTGAATGGCAAAAAGGGCATTTTTCTAAGTTTCTTTCAGTTTGAATGGCAAAGAGAGCATTTTTCTTATTTTTTCAGGGTAAATGGCAAAGAGGGCATTTTCCTAATTTTTTCAGCGTAAATGGCAAAAAGGGCATTTTTCTAAGTTTTTTCAATGTAAATGGCAAAAAGGGCATTTTTCTTTATTCTTTTTTTTTTTTGAGATATGATGGTCTGTGTAACAGTGGCACTATGCCACAAGAACCATGTACCCAGATGTATGCTGGTGGATCAAACCACCTCATGTGATCGAGTATTTGGCGCCCTAGCCTTTATCTGTGATCATCGGCTCATTCGTGAAGAATCTTCCTCGCTGCTGGAGCGGCATTCCCACCTTAGTGAGCTCTCTTAGGCGCCGATTCTCGCGACTCCCGCGTTTTGCCATTGACGTAAAGAGAGCTCAGATAACTCCCCCTGGGCGCTCGCTACCCAGCCAGGAGGAGGAGGAGGAGGAGGAGGAGGCGGTGGTGGTGGTGACACTACCTTTCATCTCTGGAGACCTCCTCGACCCGTAACCCGGGATCAAAGATTCACAACGCGGTGCTCATTCACACCAAAACAAGAGATGCAGACGTCAAGATGAGGCCCGGGTTCACATGTGTGCCTTTGATGCAGATGGGATTGCGCGCGCGTGGTATTTATAGCACAAGAACATTAATGCAGATTATACACACTTGGCCAGGTGTAAGTGTACACACACACACACACACACACACACACACACACACACACACACACACATCGAGAGCTGTAAGGAGAGAGCAACCAGAGGACATAACATGGAATTAGAAAAAAAAGAATTTTAATAAAAGATACTTTCATCGTATGACTGGCATATGATTGGAACATAATGAGGAAGGACATGGTTGATGCATACAGCATGATGCATGATTTTAGGGAATGCTCAACCTATAAACTCTTAAATATGCTGAATCTAATCAGATACGCATCTGTGTCATTATATTAGTCACAGTTTATAATCGTAATAGTATTCGTGTAAAGCCTTTTTCAATTATCATTGTACACACAGTTATGTTCTGTCATTATTTTACAAAGTGCTAATAATAATGGGAGATCTGTCAGTACTGTATAGATTTCTAACAATATCAAAGAATCCTTAAGCATTACGCAAACAATACACGATTAAAAGCTGTTGGCCCCATATAATCCCTTGTTGGAGATTCTAAGCCTTTGGGTCCAGGTATCTTTTTATTAAACTCTGTTATCAGAGACATACGGTTAGATTTTTATCACTATTGAAGCATTTGTAGAAACTTGCGTACTCGTAGACAATAACTGATTGAAAACGTTTTTAATTACAAAAAAAGAATCTAATGGAAAGATGTATTAAGTAAAGGGGTTAGTCTCATCATCAAAGTCGTTGACAATAATTTCTGAAACGTTCGAATCGATGTTTCTTTTTTACGGAATTGGGAAGCTGACCTGGTTGAGTTCAGGCTACTGTTGCTTCCTGGATAGAGACGGGAGAGAGAGAGAGAGAGAGAGAGAGAGAGAGAGAGAGAGAATCCCTTGGTCTACAACTCTGATCCCTCGATTAGTGTGCTGGTAGATCTCCTCGCCTGGGAAACAGATCCGGCCCCCATAAAGGACTGCTACCCTCACTTGGAACAAAGAACCCGTTACCTGGAACGCAGGACCCGTCACCTGGAACGCAGGACCCGTCGCCTTGAACACAGACCACATCGCTTGGAACGCAGGACTCGTCGCCTGGAATACAGGACCCGTCGCCTGGATCGCAGGACCCGTCGCCTTGAAGACAGACCACGTCGCCTGGAACGCAGGACACGTCGCCTGGAACACAGACCACGTCGCCTGGAACACAGACCACCCCCTTACTTGAAACGCGGATCCCCTAGCATGGAACAAAGAACACCTGGTCCTCAGTACTCGGTCCCCTTCCCTGGAATTCATCCCCTGACAGAACATGGATCTCTGGAACACAGAACCCTTCGTCTTCGGGACCTAATTCCTAGCCTCGAACCCAGAATCCCATGGACTATGCACTCTCATGGAAAACGGATCATCTCGCTTGGAACACGATATTATTTCGCTGGAACTCCAGAGCTCCTCGCTGGGTGCAGACTCCGCTGGCTGGAACACACTGGAATACAGAGCCACTCGGTATGAACGCACATCCCCTCGCCTGGAATAGAGATCCTTCCTCACGGAACGCTGATTCCCCTTAGAGTGGAAGAGAAATCCTTTCCCTGAGAAGAAAGACTTCTAAATATATCTCGTATCTCTCTCACAATCAGTTATCCAAGATAGCCTTGGGGCATTAACATGACCTCGTCAGTGCTAATTACCCATTGTCCCAAAGACGGATGGTCATTAGCGTCAGCTGGCAGCGGTTCATCAGAACTAATTCAGATCCAGAAGTCTTCCTTCCGACCGCCGTCTTAAAGATGCTAAGGCGACTAAGCCATGGGTGTTCCTGGAAAGACCTAGATGGCAGTCCAGTTTTTACCTTTAATAACTTATGAATGAATAATTCCCTAATGAGTGAGTATTACGACTAAATATCATTTGATTCTGGGGTTTTATTGTTTAGCTAGTTATTCTCAAGACCTGGCATCGGTAGTAAAGAATTCTATTGTCTAGTTCACCTTTACTGGCTATCTTCATATCTGGAATCATCATTTAGGAGGTACATGACGTTCATATCTCTGGAATATACCTTGGAAATGTGCCAGTCTTATGAGAGATGCCATATGCTGAGCACCTTAAAATGTTTCGTGAATCTTTCATGGATATCTGATAGCATTAATGCGCTCTTCATTTTATATATATGGCCTCCTGAATATACAAATAATACTGGTTCATTTTCGTTGTATTTAGGTAACACATTTCCAGCACTTTCAGATAGCAGTAGATGCAACGGGGAGCAAACAGTTCCCCTATCGAGCTTTGTTGGATGAAATACATATCCACTCCATTGAAAGAAGTGTCCATTTACCTGATTAATGAAGTGCCGTCAGTATTGCACACGGAGTTGTGTATTGCTTCTCTCCAAGCCAGAGGTCGACGGCTCTCAGCCTGTGGCGCTGGCTGTCCTTTCTACAGTGGACGTTATCGATGAAAGCTGAAACAAATGCAAGAAATAGTCCGAAAAAAATAAATGATTTTAAGTCATCTGTTGTCCAGTGTGGAAAGAAAAAATAAATGCAACTTTGTGGAGATGTTGATGATGCCTATCTTTTCTTGAGGGAGCGCTAAAAGTAATAATTCTCGACTATACCTCCAGAAATATGAGGCGAAGAGTAATTAAGATGACGTGATCTGGCTCGTACATTACTGCCGAGGGGGAAGAATATTGTTGGGGAAACGCAGTGGGTGCTGGATGAGAGATAAAAGAGGAAGATCTATGTTGGAGAGACGACAGGGCTCTCAAAGGGAGGGAGAGAGGGATGTCTTTCTTTTTTTGAGGGGGAGAGGAAGACAGCCGGTGTAAGTGTTGGAGGTGGGCTTTTGTGTTGGGGGAGATGACGTAAATGTTTGGGGATGATAGCTGTGTTGGGAGACGGACGCGAGCGTTGCGGAAGGGAGTTACGTGAGGGAGACGACCTTTTATTCCATACTTTTTCGCCGTTTCACGCGTAGTGAGGTAGCGCCAGGAACAGTCGAAGAACGGCCTCATTTTTTTCTTTTTTCTACATCCACTCTTTAGCTGTCATGTATAATGGGCCCAAAACCAAAGACCTTTCCATAGCTTCCCCTAACCACATCATATTCCCTGTTTAACCAAATGATAGGAAGTCATCCCCTTTATACCACATTGGTCCAATTCTCCCTATACCACGCACGCCTCTCACCCTCCTGCAAGTGCAAGCCCCGGTAACTCAAAGTCTCTTTAACTCCATCTTTCCATCTCCTGATCTGTTTCCTACTCATCCTTGCTTTCCTCCACTTCAGACAGGATTATCCTGTTAGTAGATATTTTTTCAAACATCCTCT